>CAKALG010030735.1:0-20407 GCA_916700815.1 Helicolenus hilgendorfi | reverse complement strand
TGATAGAGCGGGCCAGACGGTGGAGGCAACCCCGGTGCCTTTCCCACCGCAGCAGTTGACAGTTTCACCCATGCTGCTTGGAGAAGCCTGATTTCCCCCCCTACCATAGTTCGCTTGGCAAGAGCCCCACGGATAGACCCCAATGATAATTTAACCTCTGGGACGAGCCCACCAACAGCTGGCATGGTGGTGGATGATTTCATCGGTTGGTTTATTCAACCCTGGTTACATTCCCCTAAACTGATGAATACTTTGCTGTATTACCATGTTGTTACTTATCAGTTTTTAGTTGTATATTGTAATTCTATTTCCTCTACATTGCAATTCTGTTTTCCCTCTTTGCAAATTGAGAATCCAAAACTTCACAGCAGATCGCGAGGCCTTTTTGATTTTAAAGGGTGTGAGAGAATGTTATGGCTGGACCACAGCGGGCTAGCCCTACAAACGCAAGTCTATCACTGAGTAACTGATTGAGTGATGAAGTTATACGTTTGGTCGGCCAAGTGTTCGAGTTTCCTCATTGGCTGTTGCGCAGGAATAGTCCTTTGTTTATGTTTTCAGGGGGGCGTGTCAGCGGTTCCACTCACTGTGTGGTCCTCTCTTAATTTTTTCATGCATAGCTTTACACTATTGTGATATGTTACTGCAGTACATTTAAGAGAGACTTATTGGATTTAGCATTATAGACATGACCGCTGACTATTTTTGTAAAAATTTAGCTATTCACAGACTGACCGTACAAGGTCCAGCCAAGACCCAGTCTTGTTTTTAGAACTATACAGTTGGCCTACGGTATATCTCAGCCTCATTAATTTGTGTGAGGAAAACTAAATTAAATTGTTATTTTTAAAGTTATTATTATTATTTAATATAAAAACAGGATAAGGGAAAGGTGAAGACCTGAATACAAGTTATATTCACACAGCCTTCTCTCTCTGCTAAACAGCCTCATCCTGCATTAGAAAAGTACGCAATTAAAACAACCAAAAAGCAAGTAGAACAATGGCCAAGAGTCAGAGAAGAAAACACTGGATATGTCAAAAAATAACCCTATTTTCACAGAAAATAATCTGCTCAAAATTAATCCAAATTGCTCATTTTACACAAACTTCCTGCAGTTATCTGTTGTTCTGTACTGGTATTGTTTTGCATTGAATATAATATGAAATATCCATAAAACATGTCACTTCAGGGGTTTCAATTCTAATATATAAGTTTCAACTTGAATTAAACTACAGAAGGAAAGAAAATGAATTAGCCACAGTGGGCAACGTTAGAGGAAATGAAGAAAACATCCCGTTTGACGAGGCAAGTTTACCTGGCAAGAGGGCCGTCACATCGTTTAGCCTGTGTTCGAATTTCCTGCCATTCACAACTCAACCAACCACTGCTGACAGCCCGCCATGTCGAGGGAGGCCCCGAGACGCCAGTGTGCCTCTGAGTCTGATCAAAGGGCTTGTTACAAATGTATTCACGCCCCATGGTCACTTTGTTACCAAGCCAATTATATCACAGCTAAATGTTTAGTCAATCAGAGGGGAGGGAAACGGTGCCCTCAACTCATTCGAGTGCCTGGCTTCATTTCACTTCACATCAGCCAGTATCACATCACTACGGAGGAGCAGTGCAATTGCTAAATCATCTGCTCATAATCTCTCCCCAACTTGAATTAAGTGGTGTGAGCATATGGTGCGATTCATGATGACAAATGCAATACCACTGACAATGAAACTAATTGAAATGTGCAGTGGTGGTGGTGCTAAGTCTCCACAGTTCATTTGCATATTTACTAAAGCAATGTTGTTGATCGGTAGTTGTGGTCGTGATTTTATTAGATGAATCGGAGCCTGCAGTGTTGATTGACTTCCAGGTGTTCATTAAAAAAGGGGCTTATCTTTTTATGGATGGTCGAGTATGAAACAGATGAGGTGATGATGGCTGTTAATGCAAATTAATGTACTGGTAACAATTTGTCAGATCTTAAAAGCCCTTAAACAATACAACCCTTGCAGTGAGGAAACATGCAAGGTACTGTATATTTGTGTGGTTACTAAACTGCTAACAAATCCTGTAGTACTCATACTACTTTCTGCTGTTTCTTTTCGGTAACTCACAGGAGGGCTGTGATTATACCTGGCAGATGCCTAACTGAAAACCTCATACAGGTGCACAAACTCCATCAGATGCTAACACATTTTCTTAGTATAATGTTTGCAGGAAAATACATACTCTGAGGGCGCTTTCACATCAGAGACCCTGGCCCAGATCCAAGTACACTTTTCCCGAAAGTTCAGTTTGTTTGAATAGTGTGAACGCTCCATACTGTACTCGGGCACGGTTCGTCGATCCTACTATAGGCCCCTATTTACCCACATCTCATAACGCCGACGAAATAGCCTAGCAACAGTTTTTAAATAACAAAGTATATAATGACTACTTTAGTGTGAGACTCTCCTCACTGAATTGGCAAATGCATATTAATGCAGTCTAATCCAGGCACGGTGCCATTTTATATAATGCTGTCTGAAATGTATTTTTTTCTAAATTAAATTGCTTAGCAACGTGCCAAGGAGTTGACAGTCTTGCTGATATACAGTGAACTTATATACGTGAGTGAATGATGTCAAATTGGGGCGTGCTCATAAAGCTGACTGGCATATTGCTGGCTTGTGCCACATGGGCGTTGTTTCCACGTCCTTTAAAGTCAGAAAAATGGCATGTTTGTACCTCAGGAAAATGTACCAATAGCTTTGTAAACAATGAAAATACGTCTTTCAGATGGTTTGGCATGATTGAGTCCAAATTGAACAGGTTTGAAGTAAACAGTCTCTGCCATCAGTTGGATGATATTTGGTTTTAAAGATGGTTGCATTCGCCTGTACAGGAAGTTATTTAATTTTTTCTGACGTTGCCCTATCCACCTGTCTGGTTTAGCGTCATTAGCAGTTGCCACTATGGATTAAGAGATGATGAATCACGAACACCTAATACTGTAAACACCCGGTAGGCCCTTTCAAATAATCCATCAGTGGACCAACTGGCCACAGATGGCAGTTTTCCAACTTCCTCATATGATAAATTAATCGTACCAACTGCTTTTATTACTCTTACATTTAGCAAAAAAGCTTCTTTCTTTTACCATACTAGCTGTATCTCTCAGAACCTACATGTACGGGCTAAGTGAAGCCTGGGTGAAGGATCGCTGGACATGGAAAAGGTCAGTCAACCAACACGACAAAATAACTTTTGGAAAAGATGAGATGAAAAACAAAGACTGATGATACATGACAGCGTATCAAGGAATGCATTTTCCCTTCCTCTCCTCCACATGCTGAACACCAGTGACATCTGGGTTGCTGTGGCTTATAGCTTGAAATAATTATTGCAGCTGACATTGCAAATCACATCGCAACACAGCGTGGTTTTCTGTGTGCCGTCGCAGCTGTCGGGAGAATATTTTTTTTAGGCCTTGAATGAAATTTCAAATAACCACCTGCAAACTGTTCTTTTGCACTCTAGGGGAAAACAAGCTATGGAAGCCCATTTCTGCCAGGAAAAGAAAAAAAAACAAACAAAAAAACAAACATGAAAAGTTATGCATGAAATGACTCATAGTAGGTTACAATATTGAGACACTAAGTCAGTATTTTGAGTGACTCAAAAATAGGGCCGTCAAAGTTAACGTGATAATAAAGCGTAAATTATTTTTAACGACACTTTAGCGCATTAACGCCACTTGTCATTTTTTAGGTTGTTGCGGTCTCATTTTAAAGCTAGAGTGAAGATACTGGTATCATATGAAACTAGAAAACCTAAGGAATATTGATACCAACCATGTCATACTAGCTTGTCGTGAAGGAGGTTAAATAACACTCCAGACTTATGTCATTTTCAAAAGGGTCCCACAACGTGAAAATGGTTCAAATGGGTACCCACGAGTCTGCCCTTTACAGACATGCCTACTTTATGCTAATCACATTCAGATTTGGGCAAGTCATAGTCAAGTCCTAGACAGCTGTTGTTGCCTGTTGGGCTTGAGTTTGAGAATAAGATTAAATAAAAAATAAATAAATGAAAAGGTACAACAGGGGAGTGGGGTTACATCTATACATATGAAATGTCTGATGTGAGTCTACAATTTTTTTCAACATCTTGTCAATATTAGTGTCAAAATTTTGACTTACTAAGTCAAAAAAAGTTTTACTATCTCATTATTATAGGTTGTAAATAATTATAATAATAAAAAATAGAATCAGCAAGTCCAAGATTTTGTTTTACTGTCCCATAGTTGTGACATAACATCTCATAATGATGTAAGTCAAAATTCTGACTCGACATTTCTTTTCTAGATGGAAATGGGCTCCCATAGTGTCCTTGTTCCCCTTTCCCTTTTAGTAATGTTCACCTTTAATCTTACTTTCACCTCCCATTGTCATCAACACAGACAGGCATAGGAACAACCACAAATGGTAATAGAAGGCTAAATTAATTACGTTTCATCTCCATCAGTTTAGCCATACAGCTTGATGAGAACAAACACTCCATGTTTGTATTGGTTTTTATGCTGCAGAGAAATTCAGACTTGCCAGAGGCCATGGACAGCCCAGTTTCATGACACTGGACAGGGCCAAAGGGAGCATATCGAACAACTGAAATGTTCTAATGTGGATTAAGTTCAGCAGGGGGAAAAGGCTTTTTAAATCCAAATCCGGCAATGTGTCTCTAGTATGTTGCAGTGTGCTTAGACCTAATCAATGCCCCATATCCAGTGCTATCCAGGGCCACCATGTGCTGAGCCCAGAGCATCTGGCACAACGCACAGAACACACAGCTGCCTGGCTGGCGTCAGAGGAAAAGTCCAGAGCATTGAGTGTACTTTGGAGAGAGCCCAATTCCAGCATCAGATTTCAGATGTGTGCCATTTGGCTGATTACATCAGTGAAGAGGATTAAAGTGAGATTTTTATATAATACTTTTCTCGCGGCCTAGCGTTTCTGAGTAAGACACATTAATTTCTCTGAGAGCGGAGTTAATAACTTGTAATTTCTTTCAAGCCACAAAACTGTGCTGATGCATAATGGCTTGAAAGGTTCACAGTGGAAGATTACAAACAGCCCCACAGTCATCATCGCTGGTGTCCTGCAAAAACCTGATACTGTATCTCCAATTCTTGGCAGTTTATATTCTTTTTATTGCATTTGACAGCTGACATTATCTTCCATGTGCAGAAAAGGTTTCATCATGTTGGAGCCAAGCCAAACGATTGATGGGCTAAATCAATCTTTTTTTTTTTTTTTCTTCACGAAAAAGTTAACTTCCTAGAGAAGGATGGTTTCTACACGACACTGATGACATGCAGTCACTGAGAGGAAAGCAATATTGCGGTGATATTATCCAGCACCAGATGGAAGGATAACATATGCTGATTGCACCTGCCAAACAGGTCACAGTTGGAAGAAAAGTAGAAAATAACATCCCAACAAACGTGAAAATAAGAAAATGACAATGGGCTGACAAAAACAAATACATGCAGCAGTTTAAGATATCAAATAATGAGACAGAGCAAATTGCAATGAAGATCTAATGATACAAGTTTTTTATTGCCTCCAGCTGACTTTAAATTGTATCATTTAATTTACCGTTAAATAAAACACAATAATGAATTGATTTAATGGGTTTTTTAATTAAAACTTAAATACCAACCATTACGGAGTATAAGCCAAGTTTTTTCTGCAGGGCAAACACACACACACACACACACACACACACACACACACACACACACACACACACACACACACACACACACTGACACACACACACACACAAATATGTATCAAACTACACGTGGGTAAACACACTAATCTCAGTACCTGTATGTGCATATTAGCATGATAAACACCCGGTCTCATGGGAAGGCGTATAAATACCACAACATTACACGGACATGAGTATGCATTTTAGTTTTCTCGCATGTCATTTGTACGCCATGTAAACGTCCGCCATGCAAACTAAATGAAATACATACCGAAACTACATAAACCAACAACACGTTACAAATGTCAATTAAAAACCCATCTACCATATGTGTTTCTCACTTTTTATACATCACAAACTCTTACCATAGTATTTATATGCAAATGCGTTTACATCACAGTCAGTACAGGATACACGGCGCACAAAAGACAGGCGGAAATCAAGGAAGTGTTTTTTATTGCACCCTAAATGTCTCGCGCATCATCGTGGAATTTGTACACCTTGTCGTGCGTACAGGCTGAAACACCCCAACAGAGTAGTTGAGCTGTTCTATCAGTAGAAACAAAGCAAAATCAGCAAAGCAAATCACTTCTTTTCAAGAGTAAAGAAGATTATTTAAAAAAAAATGTATTATAAGTCGTACACTTTGGCTATAAAAAACATGGCAACCAAGTTATAAATATTTTGTGTAGCTTATAATTAGTCATAATATGCTAATCACGTAAAAAGTCAAATATTTAAAAAAAAAAAAAGACTGCACTCTACAAAATGTGCAAATGTAATATACACCTCGAAAAGATTATATTCATGTGAGACACTGTAATGAGCTCACTATTGGGTGTTATTAAAGTCAAAATGACAGGGTGGTTGAAAGGCCAGCTCTCCAAGTCACTTAGCTCATGCACATGTCTTCAGCCTGCCAACATTCAATTATACAGCCTACAGCCAGGGACCAGACATGACAAGTGTTCACACCTGTCACCACCCAGATCCAGGTCCAGATTCTTTAATGGCCACACAGCCGGGCTGCTGGAATCTGCTTTTGGTTGTGCAGAAAGGGTTCCAACTCTACAAATGATTCCCAACTGATAGTGAATGGAAATCGGATCTGTTCTCCCTCCATGGGTCTTAATTAGCTTAGAGGAGACAGTATTTTCAGGATAAACCCAACCTGATAGACTTGCAGTGTGCCTTCCTTTATGTTCAGCAAGCGGGAGAACAAACTCGATGCAGTGAAAATGTTGATTTTAAAGGCTACACGCCAACAAATATAGATTGAAGCAGAGTGTTTCCTTAGATAGACACATGTTGATGAACAGATTTTAAACATGAGTAATTATTGTCATGAACATCCTAACAAAAAGTGGGACAGTGTTGCGTGTAGGCTAATGGTTGTAATTGGGCAGTGTAGCCAGTGTACAGAGGCCTTTACAAAAGCCAACACAGAGGAGCCTGTGATGAAAATGAAAAAAGATGAAAGGCGATAGGCCTCGGCAAGCCTCCGACATGTCAGCAGCACTCACGATCACGGTTTGTGGCGCTCTCTGTTTCAGCTCCGTTTTGGAAGTTTCATTCCGTTTCTAAAGGGCAGGAATGACATCAAACCCACGGGGAGGAAGCCATTTAGCCATCCGGCGACAGATAGGGGGATTAAAATTTGACAGAAGGACTGATTCGAATGACAGATAAGGGGAGGAACAATAGCGTAATGTGTGCTGTCAAGCAGAGGATATTTGAAAGGGAATCAGACCCTGGCTGTCAAGAAAGGTTTTCCCTTTCGTTCCGTTTTTTTTCAGACACCTGAATGGTCTGACTTCTTTTGAAATTCGAGGTAGGGGCCGTACTGTCTATCTACTTTTCTCACAGCAAGATGCGACTAATCAGTTTATTTCTCCTAAGGCCATTTTCTTTTTTTTTTCTCAGTGTCTTAAAGGGATTTCCTAAAGATATCAGTGTCATTAAGAAAATGTCCGTACATTAACATACCGTATACAACAATACAACTGTTCTAGTCCACATGAAAACAATTGATCTACTTTACAGATTAACATACAGGTTACAAACTGCAGTTTCATCCATTGTCTTTCAAGTTAATTAATCAAAAAATAGACTTCAGTACTGAATCTTTGCAAAGTTTCAGGAGGCCTAATATGAAAAAACATCACGCACAGCGGCATGTAGAGATGAATTCAGCATTCAAATTAATGCAGAGTCACATTTCCATTTAAATCCCGTCCATATAGCAGACATATTTGCTCATCACCAAACCTTGAGTCTATGTAACTTTCCATGCGGTAAATACTGTCAGCATTCATTACATGTGCTTGTGGATAAGGGGACGAAATTCCCAATATGCCCTACTCAATTCATGAATATTGAAATGTGAGCATATTCATTTGCCTTCATACAAATGCAATAATATCCAATCTGCTTGTGCTGTTTGCCCAACAAACTGAGGGAAAGGAGACATAATTAGACCCCAGAGAAGCAGTGTTGCTGCTGTTGGTACATGTCTTTAAGCTTTCCACCCCATCCACACACCTGCTGAATTGTTATACTGCCTATGAAACACTTAGTTTGTGTTCTTTCCTTTGTGTGGAGTTCAGCAGATCAGCCCTCCCGAATGGCCGGCGCTGATGATAGCAGTCATGGTGATTAGCTCGAATATCGGGATGTGTTGGGGAACAGATGGACACCAAATCACCAGCTCAATGTTGTGCTGCCGAACAAATGTGGGCTTTTGGCAGGAGGACCATTGTTGTTGCTCAATTTTCACGGCCCAGACGTTAGCGCAGGTTCACCAAGAGAGAACTTTTCTTTTTTTTTCCCACCAGAGCAGACATCATTTCTCCTCAGCTAATGAGAGACAAACCCCCACACCACCTTGTCTTCTCCCCAAACTCTTCGTTGAGAAATAATCAGAATGATTAATGTTCGAAATGGAACTGCTGAGTTTTGGCTCACCTGATAACCTTCCCCGGATTCAGCTCAGACCCAATTGTCTCGTAATACTACTATGCAGCATTTTCAATGAAATTGCTTACAATGAGCGGGCTCCTCCGTCTTATGTGGAAAAGGGTCATTTACTTGCATCTCGGAAGGAGTGGATGGCAAGGTGCACTTAAATTCTCTTGAGATGATAGCCACATTTTCTGTCTTCAGCAACAATCAGGCATCCTCATTCAAACACTGATATCCCTTTACGCAGGGCTCTTCACTTCTCTTGGGCTAAATTAAAGTCGCATGTCATTGCGGCACAGGACATTTACGAGGAAGTATCGAAAGGAGAACAGTTTTGGATGAACATATGTTCTTACAAGGCTGTTTTTTGTGCTGCAGGGGTGACAAATGTTGTAGGCCAACCAAGGCCAATGGGATTTTTCCATTGTTTAACATAGATGTGAGGCAATGTGAGGTGTGTTTTATCAGGTAGGCTGTAAAGGAGATGATCGACACTAACTCAAAATCAACCCATCCAACACTTCAACCAATATCAACCAGAGTCAGTTTCTGAATAATGATAGAGGTGAGAAAAAGGTTGTGCAGTTGCAGAACTATGTTTTGTTTTTTATGGGCAGAGCCATCTTGCAAGAGTTGTGTGCAAGTCAAGTTAAAATCTAAAACTTTGCCGTTTGGTTTGTATATCTCTTACCAGACTAAAAAAGATCCCTGTAGATGGTTGTTCACAAACTAAAATCATATTGCCCTTGTGAGATGTAGTCAGGTTTCTTAAGGGTAACAGTCAATGCACTCAAGCTGTGCCATATCTTCCCACCATTAAGCAACCTTGGAGGCTGGCACCCTCTTTTTTTTAGCATTTGTTCATAAAAAAAGTATGATAACCTCAGAAAAATCCTCAAAAAATAATGATAATGATAAAATACACAGCGCCTGAGAATAGAGAATATGTGGAAAGAGGAAGTGAGTGAATGAAGAGAGTTAAAACACACCCTTCTCTGCGGTACAGCATGGAAACAGCTCCCGATGCACATCTTTTTATCGCTGTACATCACACCAGGAAGGTTCATTCTCCGAAACACTCCACTGATGTGGCTATTGGGTGTGATATTAATGTTTTAAATGCAGCAATATTGATGAGCAGTCACCTCCAAGGTGGAATAAACAAGGACATATTATGTCTGAAAAAGAGGCAGTTAGTGTGCCGACTGCAGATGGGTTTTTTCGGCTAATTGTTACACTGTACATGCAGCAAGTGAGCAAACGGCACAACTCATTTCCCAGCTCAGTGCGGTGTTCAGTGCTCTGTGCATAATGAGCTTTTGATTTATTCTACTCATCAATGAGTTTTTGTAGCATAAATTGGACACATTTAACACTTGAGTCTCTATGACGTCATAGATGTAAATATGTGCTTTCATCGTAATGTAATAGATATTAATGACAATGTTGATATATAATATTAAATGTGTGAACTTTTACCATTTATTAGACACAGGAGTGGTGTTTTTGTTAAGCTGGTGCTGCTTCTATGATTCATAAAGGAACTAACTAACACATTGACAAAAGAAGATGAGACAGAAGAAAAACACTCCAAGGACTTTTGAAACAGAAGAGGAGATAAATGTCTGACAGAGAGAGAGCAGCGCCACTGCTGCTCTTGATTATATTTAATTGTCTCCAATTTAATCTTGCATTTAAATGCTTTTATGTCACCACTGCTTTACCGTCCTTCAAAAAGTCTTAGACAGTAAGAATAGCAAATTGTAACTAAATAGGCAGTTCTCAAAAGTACGCAGCAATTAACATACCTCAAGTATTACTCACCAGCTCAAGTAGCCGTAGTCATCACAGGTCGAAATTAAACAACACATTATAGGGACTTTTTTTTTCTTAATTAATTCTTCAATTCAGGAATAATCATGTAGGTATTGAAGGCTTGCGTTGGCAACAGCCCAAGGTTAATGCAATTTAATTAAAGTGCAACACTGCACACGGGCCCCATATCGCAGTGAAACTTAGACTAGTTATAATGAAAGGGTTAAGTGATGTGAAAACCTACATTTTTTATTTAAATGGATTACACCACACAAATCAATTCTCATGTAGAGATTAGTTGTTACTTAATATTCACACCAAGTAACTGCCAGCTGTAACTGTATGCACAGTTAGCTTTCTATGTTAGTAAGTTGTATATGGAGGTAAGGTAAGGTAAGGCAGCCCGTTCGCACAAAAAGGCGCATAAATGCCACAATAATCTGCAAGGCGTTTAACGTGCAATAAGTACGCCTTTCTTGATTTCCATGCGTCTTTTGTACGCCATGTATCCTGTACTGACTGCATTGTGAAAGCGTCCACGTATAAATGCTACTGTAAGATTTAGTGGCGTAAAATAAAAGCAAGAAAGATCACTTATGGTGGGAGGATGGGGAAGTGGATGGGTCCAAAAAAACACCAGACTTTTAACCAGGAGACTAGTGGTCGAGACCGCTGTTGGCGTTTGTGACGTGTTTTCCGTAATTGTTTCCATATGTATTTTACTTAATTTACTTACTTATTTTAAGCCCAACCGTGACATTTTCCCTTACCCTAACTAAGTGGTTTTCTTGCCTGAATCTAAGTCAGTGGTTTTCTTGTCTGAACCTAACTGCAGACGTTTGCATGCCGTACAAATGACACGCGAAAACACTAAGATGCGTACTCATGAATCACGGAATGTCTGTCATGTTGTAGTATTTATACGCCTTCCTGTTAGACTGAGTTGGATAAGGTTAATATTGAATATTGACATAACTGACCTGACACTTGATGGAAATGCTGCTTAGCAATGTATTTCACAAAAACAACACACTATACCTTAAATTACAAAATGTTATGCCGATAACATCAGATTAAATGACCGGTTTCAAAGTTGGAGGACTATTATAATTAATTGGCTTCCAGATAGATACCCTACTGTGACTCCTAGCTACCGACATAATGTTGCAACGACATTTTCAGCTGGCCCAGTTAGCTTGGCATTTGATGTATGAATTTGCTCGATGACACATAAGCTGAGCAAACCTAACTTGTTCACAGATACCAATAATATTGTATATTTTACAAAGCCCGGCAATATGACAACTACTGCAAAAGCTTGAACGTGTACTTACAGCAATCAATCAAGACTCAATCATAGTCTGCCATGCGTCGGCAGCCACAACCACTAACCATATTGCAATCCTATCCCATATTGCAACATTGAGTAAGACTAAGATGTGTCTATTTTCTGTTCTGCTGTAAAATCGTTATGATAGGGTCAAGAAGATTTTACAGGTCTAGGAAAACATCAGAGAGAGACATTGATTGCACACTGTATGTTAGATCAATCAGAGTTTTCCCTCTTCCCTCCTGATAAAAACACACAAGGAAAGACTCAATGAATGATCTATGAAGAATGAAGAAGAAACAGATCATGGGCTTTATGTGGGATTCGGCTTTAAAGTGATACTCATATTCAAAATCTTTCTTTTGAGAGTGAAATACTCACTAGAATTGACAATTCTGATCAAGGGAATAGCGGGCGCTCTAACAGGCACAAAACAAACACACCTGCTCGCAAACTCAACTGGGTCATCTGTGAAACCTACCAGGGATATTTCAACCTCAAAAGATAGATTTTTAATAGAGTACATTAATGACTGATTTTTGGCCACTTGGGGGCATCTGTAACAACCTATAAAGCGCAACCTTTATTACCACCCTTTAAATTGATATGAACTGTTTTAGCAAACAGCTGGCTACTTACACATCCAACAGATACGTGCCAACATTATGATTTATTCTGAGTCGTGTTTCTGTCTACCTGGTAAATGTCAAATATTCATTCTCTTTTCAGCTTGATCTGTTTTGCGAGAGCAATATCTAGCTCTCACTATGTTCACCAGTCACAAAATGCATATCTGCTGTTTGGTGCTGAGCAGGCAGTGTACAATGAGTTTTTAGAATCTTTTTCTGTAAAAACGAAAATCAAACAAAACATTAAAACTGTGGCTGGAGAACCTCAACAACGAGGCTCTTTAGGTGATAAATCTCGTTATTTGCTACCATGAGAGCCCCCCTTTTGCGTCCCAGTTATCTTGTGACCCATTGTTAATATAAAATATTGATTAGGCTATAGCCACTGCAAGATAAGCTAGTATCAGTTATTGTCATTGGCTGACAGGTAGGAATAATTGCTTTCATTCTTCTACTTTTGAAACCAATGGATCTCATTAGTAAATAGTTGTATCCATAGCATTCAAAGGGGACAGCAACAGATTGTAATTTTAGTGTCAATAGAAGACAAGTTTTAAAAGTTTTCGCCTATTATATGGAAAGCATTTGAAATTAAGACTGAAGCTGAAAATGTCAAGGCATCAAATTTAACATGGGCCACTGCAGGGAGCGTGCCCCCAAGGGCTGCAGCACTTGTTTGTACTCTGACAGACATTAAATGATTGTGTCAATATGCTATTGAGCTGCTTTCCTCATCTCTTTATTCCAGCGATCATGATAGCCCTCTCAACTAAACTTTCCTTGACTGCCTCAGTATTCTCTGAAATGCATCTATAAGACTCCCCAGCTTTTAACTTTGCTTTTTCTTCTTCTGTCTTTATTTCAGGGAACTGTCACTCACAAGGATTTGTGATTAGCATGTTTCAGATGCACTGTGGGACACATTTGGAAACAACAATCTGACACGATAATGTGAAATGCTCGCTTGCAAATATTATATGTCTAGGGCTTTTATTGTGAAAGGTAAGAACAGAAGGAGTGGTTCTGGTCTGCCTTTGTCAAGGTTGAAAGGAGTAATAAAGTTTGCCATCCTGGTTTGGACTACAGAGCCTCTGTGTTGTTGTTTCATAAATAGAGTCACAACTCAACCCGTTCCGCAGAACGTGATTGGTTGATGCCTTTATTCATGGTGCGAAAGCTCAGAAAAATTGACCTCATTCTGGAAAAAAGTACAACGATTTTTCACTGCATCATATTTGTGTTCTGTATGAAAGTATTCAAGACAAAAACAACAGTTTGGAAAAATATACTGACGTACCAATTTATCGCACACAAAAAAGAAAAAAAAAAACGCAGTCGGTGTATGAATGCCTTAAGAATCCAATAGTATTTGCCAACATTGTGAATCAGTTGATACGCTAGATAGTTAGTCATTAAAGTTCATGTAGGCCTAAGGTTTAACAACCACAAAAATCCTCTGCATCTTATGCCAACTTATTTTTTTGGTCTTAACCTGTTGATTTCTCTCCAAAGTAAACCAAAAGTAAAAAAAAAACAAAAACACACATAGCTTATACAACTTCATATCAGCATAAAAATATATAGATTTTAATCCACATCCTACAAATTGATGTTATTGTGATTTAGATATGTTAAATTGTCATGTCTAGAAGTTAACACGCAAATTGCACAGACTAACGAGATGGTTAAGGTTAGGCATTGACCTCGAATGGTTAATGTTAGGCATTGACCTTGAATGGTTGAGGTTAGGCATTGACCTCCAATGGTTGCGGTTAGGCAATGACCTTGAATGGTTGACGTAAGGTATTGACCTTGAATGATTGAGGTTAGGCATTGACATCGAATGGTTGAGGTACTGCACTGACCTCAAATGGTTGAGGTTAGACATTGATCTTGAATGATTGAGGTTAGGTATTGACCTTGAATGGTTTAGGTTATGCATTGACCTTGAATGGTTGAGGTTAGGTATTGACCTTGAATGGTTTAGGTTATGCATTGACCTTGAATGATTGAGGTTAGGTATTGACCTTGAATGGTTGAGGTTAGGCACTGACCTTGAATGGTTGAGGTTAGGCATTGACCTTGAATGGTTGAGGTTAGGCATTGACCTTGAATGGTTACATATAACAGTATATTCGTGTGTCTTACACACTTCACATAATTCACACACTTCTTACCAACCCTCAGCTGCAATAAACCCAACAAACCCTCGTTCCAACGTCATTATTTCTGATTCCTGTAGTAAACACTTTTTGACAGTATTCCTGATTTCAAAACTAAGTGCAATTTAACAAATTAAATTGATTGATAGTGAAGAAATCAACAGCTGTTGAGAAAAACATCAAATGTACTAATCACAACTGTCATATGACGTCATCAGAAGCGCATGTAATGTTTCTCTAAAGGATTTTAATATGACACTGGATTAGATTAGCTCACTGTGAGCTCTTTAGGATGTTATATAACTTATGTCTTTGTTGATGCTAAGTAGGGCAAATGTGATGAGCTATGTCACATAACGCGCTATGTCATCGGGGTGGCACTAAGGAAGACACTTCCTCAACAGGGGAGTGCAGAGAGAATGCACATGAGGGCTGCATATGCATGATGGAAGCACGCTACAGTGATCATGCGCTTGCTGTGCGCAAGATTGACTTGCATGCATCTCCTCTTCATTACGTTTTAAACAACTTCACTGCAGAGTGGAGGAAGAAGCTCTCGATATACAGTAGCTTAAATGCACCAGCATTTAGCATGCTGTGGCATCTACTGCGCTGACGCTGAGCACTGCAATGGTGAAAATATTTGGACTTCTGAGGCTTTTGAGAGAAACCTGACTTGAAAACGAACCGTTGTCATGCTGCTGTACACAGGCTCTAATGCTGATAGTGAGAGGAATGGCGAGTCTACTGACTACGCAGGCCTTGGAAGCCTTTTGTGATCCTTAAGTGTATATTTATGAATAATTCATGCTTTCATTTCACACTGCTCTGGTTTTCGATTTGATTGAAATACACAAAAAACGCAAACAAATTAAATCAAATACACTACAGCGGAATTCGGCAAAATTGTCCTGCTGAAACCAATTTCAAAACTGTGTCTCCCTGGGTAAGAATAGGAGAGTTGCTGTATTTTTTTCCTTAGCTTTGATTTGTTTATGGAGCGTCGATGTAGAGACGAGCCTTTACTGTATAAACAGAGTGCATAAAGATGTATTCCGTTCCTTCATGAGCATTTGTGCCAGTAGCATCGGGAGAACAACAACTTATGAACACCACTTATTTAAAGATAGCATTTTGGGAGGCAGAAGTAAAAGCATACTGCTTTACAACACCCTACAGCAACAACAAAATAACAATGAAACAACTTTTTTATCTGTGTGAAGTTTTTGTAGGATGCATAGCAGCAAGAATTAGCTGAAAGGCAAAACATTCTATATACCGTTGGACCCAATCTCCTGTTTATCCATGCAAACGAAGATTCAGGGAATGAAGTCTCCAGTGTCTGGTGCTGGCCTAGATAGGATTACAATCAAAGGGAGCAAGAGCAGAGAGCCCATCCCCTTTGCTGCAAACAGAATGAGTAAATGTTTCTCCCCGCGCTCTCCTCTCCGAGTTCTTGTCAAGACAGCAAAGTGGTGCTGTGCCAGCTCTGAAGATCCAGAAGCCCAGCATTCACTTTATGGATGTCAGGGATAATGAAAAGAGAACAAGAAAACTATGACAAAGACGAGTGCAAGAAGAGGAAAGTGTAGGAAATGAAGCGAGAGTGGGAAACGTGTGTGCGATGCTCCTTGGTTTATTTAATGAGAGCAGAGTGTTCTCAACCGCTGGACAGGCTTGTAGAGATGCCACGGTTTAATAATAACTCCCCCACACAGCTCATCTGAAGACTGAAAGAGCGAGAAAGTAACACACAGAGCGGACTCGCTCGTTCATCATCTGCATCGGCCTCCGGATGCATGGTCATCTGTAACTGTCGGCCAGATAAGAGCCACAGAGGTTTGAGCGCAGATGTGACAGGCAGAAACAGGTGCTTGATCTATTGCCACATATGTTGGGCAGTGCGGAGACACTGGAGCAGAAGGCTTTCCAGAGGGCTTTGCAGTCTGTCCAATTGCACATCAACAAATTAAAATACTGATAAGGAAGTAAGCCCGTCGGTGGAGATGGTTGTGGAGCTGCCGTATACGTCCTCTAAAACCTCTTTCTTGATTCCCCCCAGGCTGTGCTGCAGTTTCATTGTGCTCAGGGAGTGTGTGAGGATGATAATAACAATGTGATACTTCATTGATCCCCTTTGGGAAATTCTCGTTTCACCATATATTCCAAAGGGAGGCGAGGGGGCAGTTTCAGCTGGAGCTGGTCGGGATCAAGCGTCTTGCTCAAGGACACTTGAATGGCTGCCGACACAAGCGCTCAAACCAGGGTCCTCTCTTTGACATACTATCACCGCATGAGTAATTTGATTTTTAACTAGCTGGCTCGCGGCAGGTCTTTTGAGATGTCAATGTCCGCCCGTCTCTGGTCCACACTGAAATATCTCAACAACCGTTTGATGGATTGCCATGAAATTTGAGACATCCATGATCACTAGTGGAGTGGTTCTAAACCTTCTTCCATCTTTTCTATCATTGACTAAGTGACTATTTTATAGATATTTCATATTATATTCAACGTATAACAATAATAGTACAGAACAAGTGATGAACTGTACAATTAACCCAAATAGTGAACGCAAAAACTGCAGGACGTTTTGTGCAACGTGGCTAATTTTGAACAGATTATTTCCTGTGAAAATTGCATCAGAGATGAGTTTTCCTGTTATTTCAAGGAAATGTTAATACAATTCTCTGCATTCATTTTTTTCTAATGATCATTGATTGGCTTCTTTTTTTGACAACTTTAGTGTTTTCTTCTCCTTGGCATTTGGCCATTGTTCTATTAGCTCTTTGGTTGTATTAACTGCGTACTTTTCTAATGCAGGACGAGACTGTTTAGCAGAGAGGGAAGGCTCTGTGAATATAACTTGTGTTCAGGCCTTCACCGTGTCCTTATCCTGTTTATATCTTAAATAATAATCCAAACTTTAAAAATAACAATTTAATTTAATTTTCTTCACACAAATGAATGAAATGAAAAGTTGTCTTAAACCCCTTAATATCAAGAAGGACTTGCGACTCCCCCTCCCCCCACTATCCCCCCTTGATGCTTTGGCATCACTTGGTGGGGGTCGGGAACCAGTGCCCTAGAAAATTACACTTTTTGACTTTGGTGATCCCCTGACTTTTCATTTACCGCAGGCTTCAAGTAATGCGTTTGTGTCTGGCTCCACAGACAACGGACCAGTCAGCGACCTGTGAGGATCTACTGCAGCTACGGGTGTAGGTGTGTGTAGACGGGTGAGACCATAGACGACACAGAGAGGCGACTGTTCGTTCTAAACAACAATTGAAGATGGAGTGTGGAGATATAGAAGGAGTCAGTGGTGCAAGCCATGTCTGGTTGAATGAAAGTAGGAGTGTCAGTGCTGTAACATAATTTGAACCTAAATTAAACTGCAAAGGCATGTAGGCCATGAGGAGATGTTGAGGCTACCCAACAACAAAGAGTTTAGCCTAGTTCTTTTGTGCCTTTTGCCACTCCCACCTTTCAGGTGTAGGCGGTTGTTCTGACGACCCACGCCTGTTCCTACAAGACAGCAGAGCAGCACAGGCAACCCTGTCTCCTATAAAATCATGTTCCCATACAACTAAAATGCATTCTCAATTATTTTTGGAGTGAAACATATTTTCTCCCACATTACGTCGCAGTTTTAAACAGTTTTAAAGACGTGGTTAACATTATAAATTGTAAAAAAACAAAAAATGCAATAAAACAATTTGGTTAGGTTTAGTAATTCCTAAGTTTTTTTTATGTTATTTAAATTCCATAATAGCCTTTCAGCATATTGCAATTCTGAGAGATAAGAGACTTTGGCTAATCACAGGTCAACAGCTGTTGGGCGGTGCTTGGTATTTCCTCAACTGATCTTAACGTGGCGGCCAGGTCACAAACTTTCTCAATTTACAGCTAAACAACCCAACATAATGACAAATATTGTCCAGAAACCCTCACATGTACTGCATTTGGCATACAAATGCTAAAATCATTTCATGGCAAACTCAAGCCCAACAGACAACAACAGCTGTCAGTGTGTCAGTGTGCTGACTTGACTATGACTTGCTCCAAACTGCATGTGATTAATGTCATAAAATGTGCATGTCTGTAAAGGGGAGACTCGTGGGTACCCATAGAACCCATTTATATTTACATATCTTGATGTCAGAAGTTAAGGGACCGCTTTGAAAATGGCCATGACAGGTTTTCTTCACCAAAATTTAGCACAGGTTTGGAGCGTTATTTAACCTCCTTTGTGACAAGCTAGTATGACAAGGTTGGTACTAATGGATTCAATAGGTTTTCTAGTTTGATATGATGCCAATACCTTTACTCTAGCTTTAAAACCGACCCGCTACAACCTCTGAAAGATTGATTGTGTTAATGCACTAAAGAAATTTGTGCCGTTAAATTATTTTGCATTAACGTGTTATTATCGCAGTCCAAGTAATATTTCAACCCAATCTCATGGAAGGGTTTTAAATAGCACAACATTTTAAGGACATTACCATTGATTGAAATGATTGCGGTTATGTTTAGGTTATGCAACAAAACAACAGTAATGGCCGCAGTTGGGTCTAGGCAACAAAATCACTTAGTTGGGTTTAGAAAAAAACATCATGGTTGGACTTAGAATAACTATGTAAACTAAGTAAAATACCTACGTAAATTATGTAAGAATTGTCAAAATGTGCAAATGTCACTAACGTAACATCAACAACTGTCTCTTAGTTGAAAGTCCTGTCTTTATGTCTGTGTTTGAATTTTTTTTTTTTAATGTTGGCCAAAATTGCTTGCAAAATACATCACCTTTCCTGTCAGGGCTTCTGTATGGTCAAGTTCTTGGCCTGATAGCATGTTTGTATCTCATACAAAAGTCCATAACCCAACAATTCATGTAAAAGCAATGGAGATTGTTAATTTATGCGGGGCAGGCGATAAACAATGGTTAGTATGAACATAAAAGCAGCAGCTGTTTTGAGACATTTCATACTGGTTACTCCCTCAGGGCTCAGTTTTATTTGTTCTGTCTGAAATGTGTGTGCCTTAAAATAGCATGATGTATGGACCCTACGGTGCAATTCCTGGTAGAGTTGATAGCGCGTTTGTGTTTTGTTTGCTTTTGATGTGATATACAGTGTCTTGCAGGTAAAGATCTCTCAGGGCAACAGCGGACCATTCATCATCAGATGTACAGAAAAAAACTTCCACTGATAAAACAGACTCAAATATGTGGAAATAAGCTACAGAGTAACATAGATAACCTGTTGTTTGAAGATATGCAAACATGCCAGACAGTTTAAACTGTGGAGGAAAAAAAAGGATGAAATGATTATTGCCTCTGTGGTGGAGGCAGTAATTGTGTTTTTCCTCACCCGGAGGAAATGGGAGTAAAAATGAGCTCGGTCTAAACCTACAGAAATTGCTATTATCTGTCACCATTTAACCGCAGCTCTGACACCAATAACTTGATTCCTCACTTTTCACGCATCTCCCCGAAGCTTTTCTTATGAGGAATCATTTCACTATGAGGGTTCCAGTTTGCCATATTGAACCTGATCCCGCTAATGGAACAACGGCGGGAACTTTAGTTAACATCAAACATCTCCTGGAGAAAAGTGAGGCCGCCGCCGCTGGCAGGAAGAGCTGCACATTGATTAGCCTCGACCTGTTTGAAGTGCCGCAGGTATGGATGCAGCAGGCAGACACCTTGTTATAATTGTGATGAAGCAGCTGTCCTTGGCAGAGCTGATTTG
>CAKALG010030734.1:0-25223 GCA_916700815.1 Helicolenus hilgendorfi | reverse complement strand
ACTGGACATTCATAGGAAAACACGAAAAATGAGGAATAACTTTCGTAATTTATCATACGAACTGTTGTATGAGAATACATTGGAATCAGACTGGTTTTGGTTATGGTATGTGTATTTAATGCAATACGTAGTTCTGTCGTCTGCTGTCAGTTGTCAACCTTTAACAGATAACTCGTTGGCAGCACTGTAAAATCACTTCCAGTCTATTGAAATTTAAAGTAAGGAATACAAAAGCACAAATGCGCATTAAACATCTATCAATACACCATTGTGAGAGTGGCAACTCTTTATTGCCCAATTTATATCGCTGCCCGAACATGCTGGTACATGACCAAGTGGGAGTAGAGAGTGATTCCACTTTCACACACAAACTGTGGGTTTGATACATAAACTTTAATGCTATGTTTAATCTGTTCTTACTAGAGGGCTGTTGTGTGTTCATCCCTGATCATCACTGTTTATGCAAGACACAGGTTTCATAAAGTATTGACTTATACTCATGTTAAAGTTTGTCTAAGATTAAGAGGGCTAAAAGTCGCCGCCAATATCAACTATCTCCTTCCTGCTCAGAGGAAAGAGTCACTTTTCCGAAAAACGTTGGCACCATAAAGTTTATAGAAGGGATCAAGTTGCCATCCTGAACTCTGTGCATTCATATATTTCTAAGGATTGAGCACCCCCTGTAGCGGTTGGATGAAACAAACGCTAGTTTTGGGGATGCAAAAAAGTGAATTTCCTGTGAAGAAAACTAAATGCAGTAACTGATCCAATGAGGATGCTGAGTCTCCAGCCTCTGACATACACACTCAATACCCGCCCAAGGTCCCGCAGTCAGACTGTCTGTCTCAAGGATGATTGTGGAGCCCTTGAGTTGTCGAGGTGTGAACGGTCCTCTGCATAACAAAACAGCCCATGTAGAGAGTAGACGGCGGTCATTTACAATGGATCAGACCTAATGTGTTTCCAATTACACATACATAGGAGGGACAAACCTATTTACAATGTGTCTAAAGGCACGCGATTGTAAGTCATGCATTATGCTGCTCTTTAGTCGGGTAAATAAGACCATGATTACCTTCTTCATCAGTTCTCTCTGTGGCTCAGCATTTACAGAGTATTATTCCAATAATAATAATCAAACTGCCCACCCATGTTCAATTGTTTCATCTGTTGATATATGATTTATGCAATGGTGTATGTGTATGTGTACAGTATATCACTCTGCAACTGCTGCAAATTAATGTTCTGCAAAATTAAATCTTTATTCAGTCCCATGCAATGAAGTCAAAATTTTACAAAAAAGCTCTTCTTGGAAAGAAAAACTCAAGCCGTCAACAAGCAATTGACTTTGGAGTCAATGATGGCCAACTGACTTAGGGGCTAAAAGGGGACTGATTAACCAGCTTTATTACACGGCCTTGTTGAATACTCGATTCTGATTGGTCAATCACGATAGATTCAACTTTAATAGGCTAGAATGTAAGGTTCTTGATTGCAAGTCAAACACATTTTGGTCCTGTAAACTTGAAGCAGCTGTTTCTGTTTGGGACTGAATATATCCTGAATTTTGGCATCCAGTCACGGCTGAACTCATTAAATTTCAATACGGCGTTAACGAGTTACACATTCACAGCCAAGTCTTTATCCAAATGGACATGATACATATTGTGTAGAGTTATCTTTTATGATCTGTTCTTGATGGTTCAGACAAAATTGGAAGTCAGCAACAGACTGTGTGAATAGTCAGCGCCAAACATGATTTTACATTACTTTGTTCCCATAAAACTCATATCAAACTTGCTTTTTCCTTCCAGGATGAAGAAATCCAAACAGGTCAAGTAAACACTCCTGCAGAGATCCTCCTGAGCCATCACTGAGGATTTGAACCGTGACAGCTATGTTACATCTGATATGAGATCATCTGGTATGTTGAACAGCACTTATCCTGGCCGGCTGCCACGCTGCGGCCTTTTGCATGGAACGAACCTACAACTCTTCACCGTGAACACCGACCCACCAGCCCCGTCACCATCCTCACCATCACCACTCTCACCACTTATAGAGATCGTAGACGTTATTAGTGCAAAGTGCAATTATATCTGTGAGTGTATGTCTTTCTAACTATAATGTATATACTTTTTTTTTGTTAATGGACATCAGTAAAGGGCTATTTTGGGATTTTCTCATCCTTCTGGCCTCTCTGTCATTTAAGGAAAAGGGTCGGCCACGGGGTCAAAGTGTTTGATGGGGGAGCAATGTAGGTCAGCGGGAGGATTTTAACCACAACAAACATTAGTTAACATCCTTGCAAGTAGCAGAGTCCTGTCATCTGCTGAAACAGCATTATTATATCTAATCCCAAACATGGGATCTGCTTATCCTGATCGTCTCTGATTTCAAATTGAACAAAATGAACAACAACGTATAGTTTCTCCTCTGAAAGCGAGCAGAGCCTGCCAAGTCGTATTTCATGTTTCAAGTTAATTGGCACCGTGGAATTTCAATGAATGCCAGCTACCCCCAGACTGAATATAAGATGTATAAAAGATCCTAGTAAAAATGTCTATTACGCTGTTTTTGTGATGCAAATTAGGATGCCAGAAGAGCTAGAACATTTCCTGAGCCGCTCTGTGGCTGTGATTATCCGACCCTGCGTTACCAAACATGCCTGCTTTTTTTTTTATCAGCGAAAAGCTGAACATCTGGATCCGCAACCGTTTTAATTGAGCGACCGGTACGTCGAAATTTACTGGAACCATGAAGCTGCGTCGCTTAACGAGAGAACAAATAGTGACGCTCGCTAATAACAGTTAGCTGCCTGGTGTAGAAAAAGATGAACTCATGTTAGCTGGAGTAAACTGATAGTCCATTTCAAAGAAGGGTGTACTGCAATTTGAACCAAATCAGTAGTTAAAACACAATGTTATACTGAGAGCCACAGCAGAGAAAATAGTAGTACTGTTACTGACAATAAATACATAAATGTGACTACCTACAACTCTCATGCAGATAGCAATGCACTTTATATCTGATGTATTCATGTTTTAATGACAAAATTTACTCACCAAGTCTGATTATTAAATTCTGTCTTTTTGTCTTTTCTATGTTAATCATGTTGTTTCCATTCTGTTCTTTATTGATCATTGAATGTGTAGCTGCATTTAACTTGTTAAAGCCGGGGAGATCATTTAAAATCTCCTCGTCACATGTAAAATTAATATTATACAAATGCTTTATTTTTGTACTCTTTTATGCATTTATATATTAAATCTAAACATTTAAAATAAATGAAGGAACTGTACTCTCTCACAATTCAATCAGCCCAGGTTTTATTGAAAAATTTGCACACAGTTGGTCGGGGGAAAAAAAGGGAAATCTTTAAATGTTACGCTTGCTATTTTAATGTGTGCCTTCCTACACATGTTACGAGGCTTTTCGTTATAAACACACACACTTATACCCACTGATGCACACGTACACGCAGTTTTCACATTTAGTGTAAAACAAGCTTTTTCCAGAGCCGACACACAGCTGCTATAATCTGACTGTATCAGCGGGTCGGAGGGCAAATCTGAGGACTTTGATGTGTGAACATGTGTTTAGCTTTACTCACAAGGGCAAATGAAGGGCAAGGACAATGATCCTGCCTGTTATTTAACTATTAACTCAACAAGGCACCATTAGGAAAACATTAGAGTTAAAAGAGATGAACTTTTAACTTCCCTCTCGGGGCATCATGTGAGGCAGAGCACGGTAGTTTTATGTGATGAGAGCGTGCCTCTGATTGAAACATCGGGGAGAGATAAAGGTCCACAGCCAATTTGTATGCGTTTACTGATTAGCTTTGAAGTCCGGTTTAGGAGGGATAAAAGTCGAGTCAGCAGTGTGAAATAAAGCCATTGATTTAACCACTCTGGTGCGCCCATTTGGAGTGGAAATTAATCAGATACAATCACTGTATGAACTGATTGTGTTAAGCTGATATCACTGCAGGAATCTGCAGGTAGCAACAAGTATTTCCCTCACCAGTAATGTGAAGATTGGGCAGCTTGTCTCGTGTGACATTTTATCACACAGAGGACAGAAGTGTTAACTATTTGTACTCTTGAGTAAACTATTTTTAAAACATCTGTTCACATGTCAATTAAAATTGCTTGCATGTCATCAGTATTTTTATTATATCCATCATCACTGAGCACAAAAACATACACATATGATATGTCCTCTAATGAGCAGCAGTTGTTTGCAATAGTTCTTAACTCATTGTGTTCTTGGGATCACTGCCAGCACCAGTTAAACCATGCAGGCGGTGTAACCGTTGCCATGAAGCCTGAGGTGTAATAAAAAGCCATATTTTATGTGCATATTGCATTTACCTGTAAATGTGGGGGGAAAAAATGCAAGAAATGTCTGAATATGTCATTAAAATTGGCTCATGAGTATAAAATGTGTTGTGTCTGAGGAACAAAACAGCTGATTTAAATATATGAAGAGGTTTCAACGAAGTCCTCCATTAAACAAGAGGCTGAGGAAAGCAAATGAGGTGTTGAAACATTAATGTTTCTGCACGTCAAGTTCACTGAAGTGTAACAGAACGATATGATTAAATGAATTATTGGCAGATTTACATGAGTGATCTTCCTCAGTGTCATGTTGGTACTTGAGGCTCGCTGGGCACCGAGCCTGAATAAACACACCGCAGATCAGCTCACCCCCAACGTGTTTCACATATTCATCACCTTACAGAGAAGCACATAGATCCAAACAGCTGTGACTCACGGCCACTTTGGAGAAAAAGAAAATCCCCCGAAAAAAAACATACTTTCAGTTTAAAAGTGAATTAAAGTCTGTGTTTTATAAAAATTGTGAAACTTTCTGAAATAAAACCAGAAGGCTCCTCTATCAGCACCTTGGTATGAGCTGTACAGACTTACTCATAGGGCCGCGGAATGTACGACACAGGAGAAGACATATGAAATTCATATTCAGCGTTGCCTTCAAAACTCGGTCGGGGTTTGGAGTTCAACTGCCATGTCAGGAGAAAACTGACACCTTGACAGATGAATAAAGATTTGTCATGTGAAATGCGAAGGATGACACAGAAATAAGGCACTAGCATGTGCTCATTTAACTTACAGTACATGCTCCCTCCATCTTTAGCAGTAAGGGCTCCCAGATGTGCGGCCAATGAAACTCCACTTAGTGGTTATTCATCATGAAAAGCTGCTCATGAAAATATGAAAGTATAGTGTGTGTGTATGTGTGTGCTTGAGGAGGTAACAGGGGTCAAATAAAGCCACTTCAAGAAGGTCCCAGTGGACATCTCTCTTCCCGGTCAAATCAGTTGTTAATATAAACGTACAAAGTGATAAAGTTAACCTAGAGTCAATTTGAATGTCTGTTCGTGTGTGTGTGCAGTGTGTATGTATATGTATACATGTGTGATGTCACTTCCTAACTCTACTCCAAGACCATTAACTTTGCTTTAGCTCGGTACCTCCAGCCATGCTGGCAGCCGAACACAGCAATTTAAAGGCCCTTGTAGTTTGTCACCAGCCGCAATGTCAAGGGATCATGAAAATTGCCCTGAGGAGCGTTTTAGGTGGTCGGAACGCAGGCTCTTCCTCGACACTGCGGTTTGACTATCAAGCCACTTACTGAGCAGCTATGATCTGAAACTTGTGAATTGTTTGAACTGGCATGAGGATGAAGATGTGGGTGCACACAGATCTGGAGTTCTTCAGCGCTTTGTGGTCCACTGAAGATCTGATTATATCCGCTCCGTGAAAAATGCACTCCGGTTCGCACATCTTTTGGACGATACCGACTTCCTTCGCTGGAGAAAAACATATTGAAATGAAATGATGTGTGTGTGTTGTTCTGCTGAACTCTTGGACTTTAGCTTTCCGTTTCTGAAGCTTTTTGGACATTTGATCTCCCACTGGAAAACTTTTCGTTTCACCCCCTCAACAATTAGCTCGGAGCAGAGGGTCGGCTACTGCGGGGCAGACACTTGGCTGTCATGTGGCATTGATCTTTGGGTTTTCCGGTTGTAGGGTTTTCTTAAATTCCTTGGCAGCCAGCTTTAGAGTCTGAAACAGTACTATGCAGAGACAAACAACAAAACAAAGATGACAAAAGATGGTTGATGTGTGTTTGATTTGGGGAAATGTGTATCCACAGCTCCTGCTCTCTCTCAACCACAGCTCCCCCCTACTGTTGTTATTTACCCCCCCCTGTGTCCCAGACCAGGCCACTGCCCTGGGGCATCGTATGCACCAAAATCACACTCCCCAAGGGAGACATTAGCAGAGTCATAGCTGGTCTTGTATCAGATGACCCGTAGCGCATTTCCACGAGTGCACACTCCCCCTCTCCAAGTAAAGATTTGTAAATGACTTGTTGATTGTGCAAAGGGGCGGCGCTGCGTTTTGTTAATTGCCTTAACACCGCCAGTGACCCGCCACAACATTAATCACAATTATGACAAAATGACTCAGCTGATTGTCTCAGAAGAGTTAGTCGCTGCGACCGACGGATGTTGGAAGTGACCAACATGCAGTGTGTAATAACAGCGGCATGTGTGTGTCTGTTTGAGAGTGAATGGGAGGCTAATAGAGGGGCCCCTATGAGCGGTTAAAATAGCCCTCCTGCAGTCTCTCTACCTTTCATGTGCTAATATTGGCGAGGTTATGAGTCCCAACACCATCCATCTTCACGCTGATGTTTGCACGGACATGGGGGCCTTCCCTCCGCACAACAATAACGGCCACGGTCCAAATTCCTTCAGTGTGATTCTGTTTTCAAACTCAGGAGAAACACAACAGACTACCCTTACCGACAAGGAAGTTTATTCAAGTGTGCTATTAGTATACTTGTTTTAAACTTAAAATAAGAGAGTATACTTTCAGTTGACTTTTTAATGTACTTATCAGAGATATACTTAACAAAAGTATACATAAGTGTACTTGGCTCATGCTGACAAGTATACAGAAAAGTCAAAGTTTACTTAGCTTATACTGACAAGTGTACCGAAAAGTCCAAGTATACTTGGTTTATACTTACAAGTATACAGAAAAGTCAAAGTTTACTTGGCCTATAGGCCTACTTGTACTTAATATTTTGATTGAGATATACTTAAGAAAAGTATAATTAAGTATCCTTGCCTTATAGGCCTACAGAAATGTATAGTTAGCTTCTAGATGTGCTTACTTTTTGATAGAGTAGCCTATTAAAGTGTAGACATTAGGTATGGACGACTCACACACACAGTAGGAGGCCTCGGTCCGCGGGGCCCAGAGAAGCTGAAACACCACCAACCTTAAACCTCACCCACTGTGTTTCCCTTCAGCCTCATTCCTCTCAGGATTATCACCCACATCCTAATTGGTTGATCCAGCCGAGTGCCTCCATGAATGGTGCGTTTAATGTCGTCCCATATGTAGCCCAGAGGGCCACGTGACACCCCAAAAAAAGGGGGAAAAAAAGACCATTAAGGAAGTGACTAACCATAAGAAGAAAGAAACAATTACGCCATTATCTGGAGATGAAACCGATATACTGTACTCCCCTCATCTCCAATACCACAGAGGGTTTTTTTTACCATGAGGCTGATCACTATAGAGACCCTTCTGTTGGGCTGCAGTGTGACTCAGCGCCGGGGCACGCTGTCCAGATGCGACAGACATGGAGGTCTGATGCCTAATATCTTCATGTCACCCACAATACATCTGAATAGCATTTTGATGTGTAACTGATACCCAACAAATATTTGAAATTAATTGGATTGTCTTGATTTCAAAATTTGACAAAGATTGTTTGATATTTAAGCATACGGAAAGTTCATAGTGATACATGAAGGCACAAAGCAAGCTCTGAATGTCCTTCAAAAGACATGACTCAGTGCTGGTTTGTTTTGGGGAGATTTGAGATATGTGATTTGTCGGTCATGTCTGTCATAGAATGATTCTTTACTGTGACGAGTGTGGTTAGTCATTCCCTTGAAAAATATTTTCTCAGAGAGGAGAAAGCAGCGTTTGATGAAGATCAGTAGAAAGAGGAGGGGATACCATTTATTGTTGGACAATCAGTCTTTAGTCAATCTTGTCAATACAACTAGACCAGAGTAACATTGTCACCAACTGTTTAAAATAGGGCTGTCAAAATTTAAAAAACGCCTTAACGCAAATTCCTTTTAACGCCACTCATTTCTTTAACGATTAATGCAACCAACCTTAGTAGGGGGCTCAGTTTTAAAGCTAGAGTGATGATACTGATATCATATAAAACCACAAACCTAAGGAATCCATCGGTCCCAACCATGCCATGCTAGCTTGAAGCAAAGGAGGTTAAATAATGCTCCAAACTTACGGTACATTTTGGGGAGGAAAAACTGGCATGGCCATTTTCAAAGGGGTCCCTTGACCTCTGACCTCGAGATTTGTGAGTGAAAATGGGTTCTGTGGGTACCCACGAGTCTCCCCTTTACAGACATGCCCACTTTATGATAATCACATGCAGTTTGGGGTAAGTCATAGTCAAGTCAGCACACTGACACACTGACAGCTGTTGTTACCTGTTGGGCTGGAGTTTGCCATGTTATGATTTGAGCCGATTTTTATGTTAAATGCAGTACCTGAGAGGTTTTCCGGACAATATTTATCATTGTTTTGTGTTGTTAATTGATTTACAATAATAAATATATACATATATTTACATAAAGCAAGTATATTTGCCCACTCCCATGTTGATAAGAGTATAAAATACTTGACAAATCTCCCTTTAAGGTACATTTTGAACAGATAAAGATGCTGAGCCAACACAAGAAATCCTCGCCCACTCTGGCTGAAGGACCAGAAATGCAACATCCAAACCAAACATGATCTCACATCACACTGCTCCAGCTTCTCTCTGGTGTTTCACAACCCACCCTTGAGTGCCTTTCGCTCAGTTCGTAGGAAATCTAATCACACCAAGGAAGTGAAGTAAACGCTGAAGTCATGAGCACAGAGGAGTCTTAAAGACCATCCACCTTGCAGTCTCTGCCTGGTGCATTTGTTTCCATCCATCTGGACGACTTAACGAAGCCTTCCTGGAATCACATATTGTTATAGGAGAACGCGACCTCGCAGACAAACCAGTTGTCTGTTGCAGTTTACATAAAACACATCAAAGACGGCAGAACAAAGGCTTTCTAATACCCAGACTGAGAGGAATTCTCTATCAATCTGGTATGAATTGTGCGATACATAAAGGAGGTCTTGTAAGTCGGCCGTTTATTGCTGGCCCAAGTACAGAGGAACAGCATTAGGCTACCGACTGTTAATAGCAGAAACTATTTTAAATAATTTCCTTCACAACCATCACAAATTAAATTGAGTCCAATCACAAAAGTAAATAACTGCAGCGTGTGTATTCCAGTGGGTGTTGTTGAAACAAAGTCCAGGTTGCACAGCTCATGAAAACTGTATCCAAGTTGAGTTGAGAGCCTGTGCGATGAACTTTAGTATTACAACACCGCCATGCAAGCCAGCTAGAAGACGTTGAGACAAATCTGACATGGCTCTTGTCTTAAAGAGGCTGCAGAGGAGTGTTTTTCTTCCTTTGGCCTTTTTATAGGAGCTCACAAATCAAGATGCAGTTTCTCACTGTTTCTAATCTTTAATGTACAGCATGACACTGCCTCCTCAAGAATAAATATTTCCATTTATTTTCCCATGTATCAAGTCTGTGTACATTGGCGCAGAGATGAAACAAAACTATACATGCAATGATTCAAAAAAAGGGAAGGAAACAAGCTGAAAGATAATTCAAAACCCATAAAAGCAAAAATCTGTGACATATAACAGTTGGAGCTTTGTTAAAGGGATAGTTGGCGTGTTTTGAAGTGGGGTTGTATGAGGTACTTATCCATGGTCAGTGTATTACCTACAGTAGATGACAGTCAGCACGCATCCAGTTTGGAGAAAACAGACAGGAGTACCAACACCGGTGCAAATTAATACAGTGTTGTGGATGGGTACGGCAAAAAAAAGTATTTTAGCAACTGAAAAGAAAGGCTCACTTAAAAATATCAATATCAGTGTGTACAAGTGTACGCTATATTTAAAATACTTTCACCGCTTTATCTTGCGTTCGGACAGCCGTTTCCAACGGGGAACTGAACTGAAAGTGAAACTTATCTATGCTCTCTCCAAAGGCAGCAGCTCAGATGACTAAAACAGTATACTGTAGATACGTTTCACTCTCAGTTCAGTTCGTCGTTGGAAAATATTCTAAACATAGCGTACACTTGGTGTAGGGGGTAGGCAGTATATTTTTGGCATCATTAGGCAAAAATTCCATAATAACCTTTCAGCATATTGTAATTCAAGTGTTCTGAGAGGTAACTACACTCCTGCACCTCCTCATGGCTCTGTTTTCAGGCTTTAAAAAAATCTAGCCAGTGACGGGAGACTTTGGACAATCACAGGTCATTTCATTGAGCGAGAGCGTTACTGTTAAGTGTTCCTATTGGCTGTTCTCCGGCTGGTGGGCGGTGCTTGGTATTTCCTCAACATATCTAACATGGCTGCCGGGTCACAAACGTTGTTATTTTACAGCTAAACAGTACACTACAAGATGTTTCTGAAAACATTTGAGGCAAGAAATAATCATCACAGTAACACAACATTGATTCTTATCTGATCAGCGCTGCCTAGTTTGACCGTTTGATTGGAGTTCGTGAGTGATTGACAGCTGCTCAGAGACGGCAAGACTCCAGCTCAGCTCTGATTGGTTGTTTTCCTTCGGTCTGTGAAATCCTGCACATGCCATTAGGAGCAGTGGAGGACACAGATGAACAAGATTTTTTTCAGAATACCTGTCTCATGCACTACTGTCAGGATATAGTGACCGTTTTATTAAAATAACTTTTTTAAATCATATTTGCTCCATTTCTACCCACTGCAGCTTTAAACAGATATCCATTTTTTTTTAGGTGAGCCTTTCTTTTAAGTGGCTAAAATAAGTTTTTCTGCCATTTCCGTCCACAGCACTGTATTGCTTTGCTATGGTGTCGGTAACTCCTGTCTGTTTCTCCAAACTGGGTATGACACTGACTATACATAAGTACCTCTAACAACCCCACTTAAAAACACCCGAACCATCCCTTTAACAAGCTAGACACGTCACACTGTTTGGAAAACTCCACCTGGAACATTAATAATTAAGAGACTAATTATATCGATATAACCAGGACTATGTAAATACATAAAACAGCAATGGGTTTATATACATTTAATCCTTTTTTAACCTTAAATTTACAATTATGTGTCCTTCTGGTTTGTGTGTTTGCTTCTCTTACTTACACATGGTTTGGAGTAACATCAGTGCTCTAAATACTCGACTTTATTAAGCATGGAATATGCTGGAAAAACGGAAACAAGAAGATGTAAAGATAGTTAGAGTTTATGTAAGATGTAACAAAAGATTTTTCTCACTTCCGGGACTTCTAGTGGTATTCAATTCAAACTTCAAACAGTTTGGTTTGCTTTGTCCAGGTTTTGAAATACTAGTGCAGTTCCCATTCAAAACATTGCCTGTTCTAAACGGGCGTCCGGTGTTGCTGCTTGCAGCTTTCATAAATAACGCAGCTAATAAATATGTCCCATAGATCTCAACACACATGCAGACAGACACTCCTTCCATTTCTTTGTTAGAGCTGCCTCTGAGATTTGTTCCAGTGCAATGGAAGTGAATGGGATTTATTTTGTGGTGATTACAGCATTGAAAAATAATGTTTAAAAAAATTCAATAGCAACGTGCCTTTTCAGAATTAGAATTCCCGTTACTCTGGATGATCACACGGTGGGGAAAAGCTTTCATTGGAAGGACTTTCTCCCGAGGAAATAGGTCCCATAAGAACTATTATTGTTTTAAAATTGAAAACTGATTTTTAGAACAATAAGAAAATGCAATAAAAAAATCTTCCTAAAGGAATTTGATTTGTGTAAAGGTTCAGGTTCAGGTTCCTCAAAGGGCTTCACATTTAACAGAGGACATCAATGCTATTTTAATGCTGGCATCAAATAACCTTATTGCTGCTACATTTAATCCCTCTTTCAGAGTGATCCCTCACTTTCCCAAGCTGGAAACATGAACAAAGCTGGCAAAGCAGCCAACATGTGAATCCCCGCTCCCTGTGTGTAACTGAAGATGTCTCTCCACCTGCAACACGAGGTTGAACTGTGTGATGCTGTTTCTTCTCAAACTCAAACTGTCACATGCATTTAAAATGAGCCTCACTGTCCTCCCTTTAGTGTACTTTCCCTCACAGACCACAGCTGAAGAAGCCACAGTGTTGAGTGAACGTTCAGCCGTAACCGTCTTTCACAAACTCACTGCCAGTGACTCAAGGCCGCTAACAGAAACAATCATGCCAACATTGACATCGGCCTTTTCTGACACACACCCTCATGCATGCTAACTAACAGGGTCCTCCCACCTTCAGAGGGTCTGTAATTTTCACAGTTGTGGACAAATCTCTCTGTTCTGTCTGGAGTTTCATTGAGCTTTGTGAAAAGCACTGCTGCGACAAACATCTCCGCGCTCGCTTTTGATGGTTAGCTCGATCCACAATTGCTCACTTGGGCCACCGACCCCCTGCAGGGTTTTTATTACTTGCATCCAACCATCAAGAGTTAATAAGAAAACGACTTTGTCAACATGCCGTGAATGAAATTTCAAACACAATAACACTGACACATTGTGGTTAATACTTGTCAAAACAAAAGTTAAAACAAAAGAACCAAAAAGGCTTTTTATCTGTATAAAAAAAAAAATTAACTGACAGATTTTATTGCATATCTTTGTCGCCATCTGCATCCTGCGCTGCGATGTTAAAGGGCATAGCTGTTCAGGAAAGATGTTGACAGCGTTGAACAGGGCAGCGCATCACGATTCACATGCTTGTCCTTCATACAGAAATTACCTCCAACATTTTTTAATGGATATAAAAGAAGATTGAATTCTCGGGCAAAAACGCTTCTTTTAAAGTTAATGTTAAAAAGACATTGATGTCAGTAATGAAAACCGGTAATAATTTAAAATTGTAGGACAGAAAGATGTGGGATATGGAGGAGGAGGGTAGGGAGAGCATCTGTCCTTCATTTCAGCAAAAATGACAAAATGAGACTTTGAAGGCGAGAGAGACTAAGCAATAAGAGAGATAAAAGATATGTGGATAAATGGATAAACCAATGCAACAGAGAGTGACAGAGAAGAAGAATCAAGCTTGATATATGAAAACTACAGTGTAACTAATGGTGTGTGCATGTGTGTGTGTGTGTGTGAGAGAGATGAGCGGCTGCATTGTGTGTAATTTCCTCTGGGGTCAAAGAGCATCTCACACCTTCTCAGGCCTGTTAATATCACTCCAGAGATGAAGGCAGTTATTGCAGTCCCATTCAGTAATTACATCGCGGTCCAGAAAAATGCTTAAGGTTACATCCGTGTTATCCTGCCTGTCCCGCCCCTGGGATGGACCTGGAAATTGCTCTCAGAGCTATTTCTTACAAACTCATTACTTTAGCTCTCAGTGTGCACGCTGCGGTGCTTATGAATGTGAAATCGATTCCAGTTGGTGTTGCACAAACAAACAGTAGAAACTGTAAACAGAACAAATCCACAAGAGTGTACCTAAATTCGGAACAGGGAGATATGCCTGATTGCACCACTAAGACAGACCTTTTCTGGATTCCTTTAAAAAAAAAAAAAAAGTTATTTCAATACATTCATGTGAAAGCCAATGCAATTCTTAGACTGTTATGGATTTTTTCCCAGCACTTTGAGTCCAGTAAAGCATAGCCTTGAGAAAGTCATCAGAGTTCTCAGGCTGGTGCATGTTGTTGCTGATCCAGTGATAAAAATGCACAATAATTAGCATGTTGAAGCTTGAACTAGATGGTGAGTGTTTACAGCCATGCTCGCGGCTCTGTGAAGCTGCAAGCACAGTGACGCTTTGAGCTAAATGCTGCAGCCTGCTAACATGATCAAAATTCGACAATGCTAATATCCCGATGTGTAGCTGGTGTAGTGTTAACCAGGCTCACATCTTAGTGTTAGCATTTGCTAATTTGCATTAAAGGAACAGTGTGTAACATTTCTAGGGGCGTATTGGCAGAAATGAAATATAATATTAATAACTATATTTATTTGTTGGTTTAACTATCATTTGTGTATAATCACCTGAAACTAAGAATTGTTGTGTTTTCGTTGCGCCTTTCATATCTACATAGGGAGCTAGTCGTCTAAATGGAGTCCGCCATGCTATTACCTCCACCAAGGCCAAAGGCCTAGGAAGGAGGCTATGTTTTCACCGGCGTTGGTTTGTTTGTTGGTTTGTCCGTTTGCAGCATTACTCCAAAAGTCTGCAATGGATTTGAATGACATTTTTTGGAGGGGTGGTGTGTGGCACAATGAACAATCCATTAGATTTTGGTGGCGATCCGGATCATGATCTAACTTCGGGAAGTTTTTTTAATAACAGCGCTCAGCCTGTGCATTAACATCACAGGCTTTAAGACATGCACAGTGTAACTGATGACGCGTTCATGACGCGTCACCCTGCCTCTTTCCTTCTGCCTGCAGAGAGAGAGATAGAGAGAGTGGGGAGTGGAGGGAGGGGGGAGGGGACATCTGTAGATTCTACGTTTTTTCACATAAAACTCTGTGAAATTACAGTTGAGTTCGACCAAAGCACACTTGGTGATTGTTGAAAAGAGTAACGACAACGGTTTAGGTGAGTTTTATTTTGTTTCTGTCCAGTTTGAATGAAGTGTTTAACCCTGCTCCGCTACGTACAGCTGATCTCATCATGAACAAAAATACATGTGGATGATGGCGCAAGCCGAACGGAGAGGGGGGCGGAGGTCTGCGCTCTGCGATTGCCATTCTAGTTCCACCATGTTTCTACAGTAGCCCAGAATGGACAAACCAAACTCTGGCTCTAGCGAGAGCCTTTCAAGTTTTCACGCTACTTGAAGGCCACCGTAGTTCTCCGACACGCTTGTGAAACTGCGGTAACGTAAGCCGCAGAGTGCAAAACCGTGGTACCACCAGCCGCCGTCTGACTTCCATTGCTCCTACAGTAATGTTATTATGGTAAAGATGGTGTTACCATGGTTTTGCACTCGGCATTTCACGTTACCGCAGTCTTGGAAAGGGAGGAGTAAGCGGAGGGGTACTCAGTTGGTTGCATTCTGCAAACACATCGTTAGAAATCCTACACACTGTCCCTTTAAACACAAAATACAACTGAGTCTGACAGGAATGTTATTAATTTGAAGGTATTTAATCATAAACCAAGGTGTTGAACAAATAGAAATTTTGAACAGAGGGATCATCAAAGTTGTTTTTCAATTCCTCCTGATATGGACATGTATGTCTATACTAAATGTAATGGCAATCCAGTTGAGGAGACATCAGAGGAAAAGTCGTCCTCTGGGCACCATGAGCATGTCTCAATCAAACCCATCCAATATAGAGATATTTCAGTCGGGACCAAAGACGTGGACTGACATTGCCATCATAGAGCCGCCCGCTAACATGGCTAAAAATAAGATACAGCTATCTTATTTCATTATTCAAATGTAAATATTAGGATTCTATAAAACAAAATGAACTGGTATGTATAAGCAAAGGAAATGAGGATCGTATGTCTGACTGAAGATACTTCCATCACAGAACACTACTGTACGGTTAGAGTAAATGTTTACTGGAACACAAATGGCGTAATTGGCTCTGTAGCAAATTTTATCAGTGATGCTCTTCAAACTGAATTCCATCTCGTCTCTGTTTGGTCTTCTGCTCAAGATAATAAGATTGCGAAACATTTATTTAGTCTGACCTCTATGTGTAGTTTCTGAATGACGGTGCATGGGAAAGCTGTTAAAAATTGATGAGGATGAAAGTTATCACAGAGTTTCTGGAAATTGTGTTTTGGGATGAATCTTTGGCAGACTTTTCAAAAAATAAGAATGTCCTTGTTTCATTTTGTGCTGGAAATACCCAGCGCCCACCCACACACATTCACAGCAGTGGGCCAGTAGCTTCTCTCTCTGACAACCACAGACCCTGAGATCTGGAAACGTTTCTCTGTTTGGTCTTGCATTGATGCTTCACAGTGATGCACGAGCCACTACTCAAACCTGCCACTGCAGCCACACTGGAGGAAAGGAAAGCATTTATGCCGCATAAAAAAAGAAGAGGTCACACTTGGAAGGAAGTTCCAGTGAAATATTGCACCACAGAGACGGGATGGGAAACTGTTTAGGTTTTTCATGCTCTGTGAAAATGTTACCTCTTACCTCTACCAAGAAGGTTGTGTTTTTCTTTTACTTAATCAGTTTGTCTGTCTGGGTGGATCAGCGGATATCTCATAAACCTGCTTATATTATGTTTTGTCAACTGAATATTGTTGGTCTGTTGACAAAACATATTATTTTGTTCAGTTCTGTTGACAAAATAATATGTTTTGTCAACAGAGCTGAATATTAGCGGAACAATAAATTAGTATGTGATCTAGATCCTTAGAAAATTTGCAATATTAGTTATGATTACAACATGAACAGATATTTATATAACATGACCGAAGTTCCACATTTAGGTCATGTGATGACACCTGAGCCCGCTCCATGCACAGAAGAAGTCCATGAGATGGGGTTGAAATCTCCAGAAAGCTAGAAAGTGGATACACATAACAGAGACACTCCAAATCACTAAGAAGTGTGACGTTAAGAAGTCAGATTCAAATAATCTTTAGTGCCGTCTTTAGGCGTAAAAGCATATTGAGCTCAACTGCTAACACTGAGCTCAATATTCCTCGTGTTTGCATGTGAATCAAGATGATTTAAAGAATTGTGAATGCATCAACGAATCCTCATACAAGGTTTTGTATGATACCTTAGGAAAAGTTGTTCCTTATTTTTCGTGCATTTTCCTACAAATGTCCAGCAAAACGTGACGCACGTGTCAATTTCCGTTCCAGTCTTTTCAAAATAAAGTTCTGTCTCCACAGGAAACAACTTGATTAAGTTTAGGAAAAGATCAACTTGATTAGGTTTAGGAAAAGATCAACTTGGTTAGGTTTAGGAAAAGATCAACTTGGTTAGGTTTAGGCAACAAAGTACTTGGTTAGGTTTAGGGAAAAATCGTGGTTTGGGTTGAAATAACTTTGTAAGTGGCATAACTTAAGTACGGAAGTTATGTGACAAATAAATCAATGTTGACGTCTGGTTTCACACGGGGTACGAGCTCCGGTCTCTTGGGTGAAAGTCTGTTTTCTTTCTGTTTTTATACTTCCTGGTTCACAATTACATGGATTACAAATAGTTTTTGTGGGATATATACAATGCATTTCTTTTACTTTTAGGTATACTGTAGCTATGAACGGTGTATAAGAATAGCCTGAATGCATATAATACTCACCAGTGTCAATTTCATTACTAAAGCTGTGAGGAAAAATAAAACAACACCCTTTTTCCTACAATGAAAAAGAGAAATAAAATTATATAGAAAGTAACCTAAACTCTAACTATGAAAAAAGGTATTACAATTGTCACCAATGAATAAAAGGAAAAATGAAAGATGGATAAAATGGATAAAGTAATAATAAATGAAAGTCAATTATAAAAAAGACAGGCTAACGTTAACATAACGTTAAGGGCTGTGAATGTGAATGTAATATTATTATCACTTTCAGTTGGCTGTGTTTTGTGTTTATACCATGTTGGTGTGAATAAGTGCAGAATTAATGTAATGTTAGGCTGGTACATCCATCTAAATCTTTATATAGATGTTCACTAAAGGATGTCTTAGCTGCTTGTCTCAAGCTGAACCCAGACAGTGAGACGCAAACTAAATGAAAATCAGGTGCCAACACTGACACTGACAAATTTCTACTGCTCTGGAAATGACCTGTACAACTTCAAAGTCGAACATGCTGTCACATATTACAGCCACATTACAAAGCCACATGTCCATATGTGTTGTATTGTGCTAACTCCTCATGTAGTCTCCTATGTTTGCAGTTATGGCTGTGGAGGAAGACTCACCGTTCTTCTATAGGGATGAGCTCTCTTGGGAAACAGCACGGTATCTGTTAAAACAGATATTGAGTTTGTTATTTTAGCTCCGGGGGGGAGAGGGGATCTGTTTTCATATGTAACCACGGGGTTGCTCTTGTGGATGTTTATTTGTCTTACTCAATGACAGAGGCTGTTATCAGTCACTAAAGTTTAAGTCTGAAAGGAATCACCGGCAGCAATCCGCCACTGATGATAATCCAATAGAGAACATCACCTGCAGATGGTTGTTGATACAACTCATATGAACTGTGATCACATTAAGACAACCAAGCAAACACCCATGTGAAGTGATAACTAGCAGCCACAGTGGATCACATGGCACTGCGGGAACCATGGTTTGACCAGTAAGAGTTTTGAAGGTCAATTTCTTAATTGTGCCAATTAAAATGATCATCTTCCTTCTGAAGGAAATCCTGACACATTTAGATCATGTCACACAAAAATACTCCACTTAGAAAACCTTCATCAGCTTGATGTGTTGACAGCCCGTGCAGGCAGAGTGACCCACCGAGTTCCGAGGAAAGGAAACTGGGATGCATTGAAAATAGATTTCATTGCAGGGTTTGGAAGCTATTTTAGAGCATGGAGCTGTGGTCTGGGAATCATATTGGCAGGACATCTGGTTTTTAGAAGAAGGTTTTAGCTTGATAAATTGCAGAATCAATACATATCGTAGGATACATTTCAACCTTATCAGTATTGTGCCTGAGGAGGCTTGTTAAAAATGCACACAAACACCACAGGAATCTTGAAGCTGCTACACACCGTCTGCATTAGAGAGGATGTTTAGATGTTTAGTCTCAGGACCAGCAAACCCTTCAGGGACAATTGGCAACGTAGGACCCCGAAACCCCACTGACCTCTGACCTCTCAGAGGGGCTCTGAAAACATAGGCACTCGTGCATTTGAAAAAGACAGACTTAATAAATTTAAAGCAAGAAGAAGAGATGAAGGGGAGCTGAGAAGGAGAGGCAGCAGGAACCCGAGGGAGAGGTTAGTGGTGGTGAAGAGAGAGCAGGACAGGAAGGCAGAGTGTGGCCTTCAGTATGTGTTAAGGATAATAAAGAAGGGCTTAAGAGGGTTTAAAAGCTGTTGGTCGATAACAGCAGGACAAATGAGAGGGCCTTTTCTAACAGCAGCACTTGACTGACCCCAGCTGAGTCAACAACATTGCCACGGGAAATTTGGTTACCTGGAGTGGAGGAGGTTGTTGCCTCTCCACAAGTGTGAAAATTCCTTCTCCTCATAGATAACGCTGATCCTTTTGGTGTTTTATGCCCTGTTAAGAATGACTTACAGCGCATGAGAGAGAGGTATTAACGGGAAGAAACCTTCACTGACACAGTTTCATATATTATCCTTATCTGTATTAAGTATACATAGATGTGAGTGTTGATATAACAGCCAGTGATATGTCAGTGATGCTATATTTTAACTTGAGAAATCATGTTGTAGTTTTTGTATCCCACATTTCATATATTGAAACTTTCCAAATGGTGCTGACTATTTCTTGGCTGGAAGCAGTAACTTCCTGGCGTCTCCGGCACATAAACGGTTCGTAAACAAACTACATGTAACGTGTTCATTTCAGACAGGGCTGGCTCTAGCCCTTTTTCATCTGATCATTCCAATACACGGATATTTCACAACGACATGGCCATCTGGAATGAAGCTAAGTGGTGAGTGAGAATGGTGTGTACGCATCATAAAAACAGCTTGTATATCCGCCGTCCTCGGTCTTCCGGTTTCCCTTTTTGAATGAAAAATACAGACTACCGCCACCTGCTGGTGTGGGGAGTTATTTCATCTCATGCAGGTGGTAGTTGGCTGTTGGCTGTAGTCTTTGCGGTGTGTTCGAGTGCAACTCTTTGGCCAAGACAAATGTGACGCGACTCAATTGGTGGCCTCGTCGCCGCTATTTCTTTGATGTCGGGCTGGTGTGTCCGGGATCTTTAGAGTTCAACCGCCCTGAACTCTAACCCTTGCGCCGTAAAACGCAACACACATCAGACATCACAATGGTTTTAAGAGAAACAATCAGATCTTTATTTTCATATATAACTGTATTTATTATAATATAAATAAACAATTGGCCCTTGATATTGTTGGCTTGTGTTAAGTAGTGTTAAGTCAGGTTCAGAGTTACAGGGGTGAAAAGTGTATTTCTTTCTTTATTCATTTCTTTGTTCATTAATTACTTCAATGCAGAAAATGAGGAAGGGTGCCCAAAAATTCTCAAATGTTGAACTATTCTTTTAAAAGTTTTCATTCAAACTACTTTTTATTGAAGAAAGTTTTTCAGCTAATAAAAGGCTTATCCCAAACAGTTTTTTTTCCCAGCCCCGATTGCAGTCCAGCCCAAATGGCAAATTTCCAACTTGTTTGACATGTCAATCAGCATCAACGTTTTTTTCTTCCTAACATGTTTTTGTGTGCGGTTTATCAATGGGCATCAAGCAGTGGCAGTGGTCCCCTTGAGGGAGGGAGGTGGTGTTGGACTACATCATGAACACCGTGTGCCAGCTCTCTGAAGCAATGAGAACACGACTGTGCCAACATTTATACAAGACTGCTTTCTGTTATTAACTGACAAACACAATGAGAAGGACGCATTAGATCACACTGGACAAGAGCACAAAGCAAAAGAAACATCTGTGTTTCATTTCTCTGGGAGCCAAGAAGTAGTCCGCTTTGTTAAAAATATTTTGCATCCAAACAACAGATGTTGTGAAATCAGCTGCTTTTTACTGGTAATTGCCAATCAGACACATTTCCACATGAATCAAAGCATTGGAGCTGATGAGCAGGTGAGACCTCACACAGTTATGTTGATGCAGTGCAACTGGGAGCAAAACAGATCAAGTAGTAATAATAAATAGTTTTGTTTTTTTGAGCGCAGACTTTCTGGAATGGTTAGGCTTTTATTTTTATCATTAACTTTTGTGTGGTTGCTCAGCATGGGCACTTAACTGACAACAAATAGAAACATGTGCTTAAATAATTTCTCATGTCAAGCTGTTTGTTTGAAAGCTCTTACATACATATGCCCATGAAGACATAGAAAACCACAAAAAAGCATTGACAGTGTACTCTTAAATTGTGCCATCCTTTCTGAATATCAGCTTCCCTGGCTGCAGATCTTAATGGCATCAAAATTAGGCCTGGAGGATATTACATAAAAAATAAATACAGCTTTTTTTTCTTCCATGGAGCAACATAGCTTTTGTGAAATGTTGAAAACAGCCGAGAACCATCTGTGACCTGAGTTTGTAGGCTGAGACAACTCTTATCTATATTTCATAAATTATTTACCTCAAAGGGCTCATATGAATAAGAGGACATTACCCACAAACAATTTATATTAAGTAATGCGTTGTTAAATGAATAGCGTACTATGTAATTTTGTTTAATGTACAAATGTTTATGACATGAACAAACTTGTTAATTGAAGATGTTTCTGTTAGCTTTATAATTTGCATCAATGTTTCTGGATGAAATCCAATCTTATTCAATATAAGGATGTTTCCCACTAATTGCCAAAAGCCTTATTTTAACAATAATTTGTGTAAGTCCTAAAACTGCTTTGGTTCTTGGCTTGATGAGCTTGTTCCTCTCAGTTTCCTTCTGTTGAACTCTCTGCACTCTCATTTACAACCACCTGACAGTGCCGAGGGATGCCAAGGGAACATTTGGACGACGTTAGACCACTTATTTGTGATGAAATGAGCTGACTTTGCTGAATGAAAATGCACAGAACATTTCCTCTTCTCAATGTCACCCTCACTGTTGCGTTGTTTTTTTCAAATTCACATTAACACGTTAACCACAGCAGCAAAGACCAGTATGGGCTATACAGTATACAGTATCACTGTAACCATCCAGTATCTGCCACGACAGAAATATGAAAGAAAATGTAGTAAAGACGAAGGATGTGGTACTTTAAATATCAAAAATGCATTCAATAGAAAGCCAGAACTGTCTCCCAATATGTATAAAACAACTATAGTCATTAGTTTCTCATATCTGAAGTGAGTAATGTGAATGGAAATGCAGCAGAGATCTAGCCAACTTCTTCCAATAATCACTTTGTTTACAGAGTATGAAGAAGTGATGCTTTGGTTCCAAATTTCCTGTTTTTCCTCACACCATACATGGCTGTCCTCGGCTAGGAGTTCCCCTGCATGTCCACTCTGAACAGACCCTGGGTCATCACAAACATGTGGCAATAAGATAACAAGAGCTCCATTAACCAGGATCATGGCTCCCCTCCGGATATTACCCAGCGGGGCAAAACTCGTTCTGGACAATAAAAAAATGCCCTGACACAGGAAACACAACCTGTGCTGAAAAGTGACAATGAAAATGGCATGACCTTATGCACTCACTGCTAAACTTAGACTGCAGGCGAGTAGAGGACGGGTGCTGGAGACACAATGTCTGACACGAGAAAGTTCAGTGCTCTCAAAAACTGAAATTAAAGATGACCTGGATGACAGAAAACAACTAAAAAACATCATTAATCTCAACAGAAGCGAAATGATAATAATATCCCTTACACAACAATAAACCAGCAGGCCTGGGATTCTTATGATGAACGATGAAGCAGCTGTCATGATACTGTAAGGGGGCTCTGGTCAACAGTGCAGTGTAATCAATTAAAGGAATAATTTGACATTTGGGGGGAAACACGCTTACACGCTTTCTTGCAGTGAGATGAGACGAGTGATACCACTCTCATGTTTGTGCTGGAGCCGGGAGGCAGTTAGTCCAGCTTGTGCTGTTGTTTACCCAAAAAAACATTATTACAATTATTACTATTACAATAGGCCTACATAACTTCCCATTAAGCAACAAACTGACAATTTTACATGACTATTTATGTGTAAATTAAAGATGTAAGTTGTTAAAGGGACAGTGTGTAGGATTTGGCGACATCTAGCAGGTTGCAGATTGCAACCAACTGAGTACCTCTCCGTTCACTCCTCCCTTTCTAAGACTGCGGTAACCTGAGTCGCTGAGTGCAAAACCGTGGTAACGCCGTTCACCTCGCTCAGAGGTCATCCTTACCATAATAACACTACTTTAGGAGCAACGGAAGTCAGATGGCTCTAGGCTACTGCAGATTCACAAGCCTGTCGGAGAACTACTGTGGTCTTTAGGTAACGTAAAAAGGTGAAAGGCTCTCTCTAGAGCCAGAGTTTGGTTTGTTCGTTCTGGGCTACCGTAGAAACATGGCGGAGCAACATGGCGGACTCTGTGAAGAGGACCCCCTCCCTATGTAGATATGAAGGGCTCATTCTAAGCTAATGAAAACACAACGATTCTTAGTTTCAGGTGATTATATGCTAAAGAAAACATAGTTATGAATATTTTATTCCGTTTCTGTTAATAGATGCCCTGAAATCCTACACACTGTTCCTTTAATTCGTTTTAGAGGGGAACTTTGGACGGAGCCAGGCTAGCAGTCTCCCCCTATTACTGTTCTGGAGAGAGTCAGAATCAGCACGACGGTATGAACGGTGATGCGTTCACTTACTCATGTAGAAACTGAAGGCATTCGAGCAGTGATGTGTTTGCTTAGCTTAGAAAAACTGAACTGAACTGAACGAAACGATTTGAATGAGTAAAGTGATTTACACCTCTAGTGCTCGCATTGATTCTGAGTTGGGTCAGCTGCCCACTTCTTCAATTAACAATCCCTGATACAGGAAAGCCAGCAGAGTTGAGTGAGGACAGTCAGGAAGGAAGGTCAGCATTGGGTAAAGAGAGGAAGGGGACATGCTTGGCATCAGCAGCAGGGAACTGTATTTTCCATGGTTGGATGATCACTTGTTTGTATTAAAGCGTGAACTGGCGGTACAGAGGATGTGGTGGAAGACAGAGGCTGCACAAAGACACAATAAGATGGAGAAGAAAAGCAGGTTTTTATATCTGTTCATTCCCTTTCTCTCTTCCTGGTCTGAATGCTCCCAGCTGAGCTGTAAAACCCAGAAAGCATTTATTTCTCCTCACTGACACGACTCCTTTGCTGATACTTCGGCCCGGGGGCTGATATCAGATCTGGTTGCATAGCGGCTAATAGGCTCTTGGCGCTCAGGCATGGCACTTTATCTATTCCAGAGTCGGCCTTTCACTTTCCCAGCTATACTCCTCATTTATCTGGATATGTCTTCGGTGTATATACATAAATCTGCCGTCCTGTGCACTCCTCGCAAGCCGTGTGCAGTTGCCTCAATAATCTCTATAATAAAGGGTCACATGATGGTCACAACCTCAGTACCTCTCAGTCTTGACATAGTAAACTTTGTGCTTATTCAATGTACGGTTTATGCATTGATGAGACACAAAACATTTGTAATCAGAGCTTGGTTTGGAGTAGGTTTGCCAAGTCTCTGTTTAAAGTCTAGAAACCAGAACACGCAGCCAGAGAAAGGACTTTATAAGAACGTGAGAGAGAATACTCATTAACAACCAGAGTAAGTCCCCGCTGAGCTGGGATTTGATGTTCCGTAAAAAGGATTCGGTGTAGCACTTCATATATTCTTCTAATGCACTGGGTGGTTTTACAAGATTGGTCATTGCCTCCCACACATGATATCTTTGTGCAGCTGGAAATACTTCTGAGTTCATGATTAAAAATGGGTCTCAGAAGAGGCCAGCGTGTTTGATTTGATCCACTAGAGATCAGATTATCATGCATTTTATTTCACTAGTCAGGTTTTTCTCATCAGATCGTCCTAACAGCAGATTAAAAAAATTGGTTATTCAGATTTCATTGAAAGTATCTGGAATGGATTATTTTAAACTCAGAATCTGCATTTGTTTACAACTACAGGCAGCATAGTGCAAGTGTGAAGAGTGATGCTGTCACTGCTTTTCTGTCCACTGGGGACAGCAGCCAGGAAGCCGGTGAGGCCTTCCTGTTATTGTACTAAATGCAGCAACTACTAACATAACCTGCGGCTCTGTTTGCTCCTGGCTGCATGGCGTGCGGTGTGCTTCTAATCATGCTGAGAGAGGACAGGGGCCAAGTCGGTGGGGATAAAGGGTAAGTGTGGCAGAAGGGCAGGAGCAGAGGAGCGATCGGCTAACAAAGCT
>CAKALG010030733.1:0-18876 GCA_916700815.1 Helicolenus hilgendorfi | reverse complement strand
GTGTGTGTGTGTGTGTGTGTGTGTGTGTGTGTGTGTGTGTGAAAGCAACTAAGCTTGTAATAGCAGGTACTCTCTACTCTCTTTCTCCCTCCTAACAAACCGGTGTTCCTGCAGCAGTGACCAGTGAACAACCCTGCTGAGGAGTGTTTCATCGTCAATAATAATGAGGGAGGGAGAGGGATAGTGTGAGCCAGGGGGGGGGAGAAATATTGCTCTCCCTCCTGTGGCCTACAGGGAGTACAGCACGACGCTCAGTACTTCAGTGGTTGCGCGTGCACGCACATAAAAAAGCTTGATGTAGGCCTATTTAAATTGCACGTCAGGTATCTTCATCAATACAAATAACTGTTGGGAAGAGCCTCTTCATACAAATGAGAATTGCTTTGGAATGAAGGAAATTACCTTAGAGAAATAAGAGCACGGGAGCACAAAATGGAATAAAGGAATAAGATGGGTGTTGGCAGGTATTGTAGTCAGGGTGGCACCAAGTGGTCAGGCAATGACAATGAAAATGAGATAATTATGGGAACTATTTTGTATTGGCTTGTGAAACCAAGAAAAAAATGAAACTAAATATGTGTTTTGGATTTTTATAAAACTGTAGCCCAACTGATAACATAGGCTTTTGGAGCAAGGCATGGGTTCTATCCATTTAGATGGAAAACATCTAATTAATGTGTGAGATTGACTCATAGACACTTGATTAGATAATGTTTTTTTTCTTATTGTCAACAAATCCCATCAAAAAACTTGTAGACTAAAGGTCTTTGCACACCAAGTCCGTATTTTTCATATAAGTTTAAAAAAAAAAGCATTACGCACAGAAACCTTGCACACTGAGTCTGATAACATTACAAGACAAAACTGAATTCATTACGTGGGTGAAATGGATAGCGCTAGTCCCGATGACATTACCAAGAAGCTATCATTTAGCTGCCTGGAGCACAATCACTACTGTCTAATCTTTCCTACATCCTTTGTTTGGCAACCATCCCCGATTCCAAGCTGTTCTGCAATCACCTGCCACAATCTATCTTTAAATTATGCTTCTCTGAATTCTTTTATTGCTTTATTGGGAAGTGCTATGTGCTCGGAGATGAAATTAATGTTTATTTTGCCATTTTGGATGATGACGTTTGCATGGGCAGTGGCTTTTGACTTTTGACAGATGCGGAAAAAAAAGGTTGAAAATCAAACCTGTTCCGAAAACTTTTAATGACAGATGAAGGTTTTGGAGTCGGTTTGTAAACGTGATTGACACAACGTGAGATCGTATTTATTTTTAAACGTGCAACAATTTCAAACGATAAATACGGACTTGAATCGTACCAAAAGGTGCCTGTGTAGCCAAAACTTCATACCTTTGTGCCATAAGCCTATGTTGTTGTCCAAAACATTTAGAAAACACATCAATGAGTCACATTATTGCACTGCGTGACCTGTTTCTTCATAAGGATGAACATGGGAACTGTAGTTTATTTTGACCATGTCCCACGTTCTACTGCTGTAAATACTTACTATAGCACACCAAATCTGTAGCTGAAACTGTCCCCAACTCTGTTTGAGTTATATTTGCTAAAACTAACAGTGCCCAGCTGTTTTAAGAAATGATAAAGCCTTTAAAAAATATATGTATACTGTTTATATAGTTTTTAAAGATGTACATCCTCAGAAGGAATGAATGGGCTTTGTGGTCGGACAGTATTGTGAGATGGACTAACACATTATTGTTTTTTGCATTTCATGGGATTAGTTGACAATAACACAAATATAGAATATCACCAGCTTTATCCTTTTAAAACCACTGTGTAAAATTTTAAAAAAATTCAACTCCTGGCATGCCCAGGTACGTCTGTATAAAAGCAAATACCATTGCACAACCTAAGCATCTGTGGACTTGTCAGCAGACAGCATGTGCTTTCCACAGATTTCAATTCATCCATTCTTTTCTGGTCAAGCCATGTTTTAAGGCCACTAACAGTTTTAAATAGTGCCTATAATTCATATTTAATCTCAATCATCATTGAGTCAGAGGTCCATTAGAATATGTCATGTGAATAATGTAATAAAAAGTCATCAAACCATACTGTTAAATAATTCCCAAGACTCAAAGCAGAGAAGTTCTCCTTAATTTACAGTCAGACCACGTCACACATCATGAGGTAGCGTATAGCCTTATGATACTTTTTGGCAAACATTAGCATCATGGTGAAATTGACTTCAGATTTTTATACCTATGATGTGTCCAATGAATGAGTCCATTAGGTTTGCTCCATCTTGCTTTCCGTCTGCACATATATTTTCATGACTGCAAATTAATTTTGTGGCCAAATGGAGGAGCATGGAGCCTGTGATGGTGAAGCGCCCGGTTGAGACTAAATGTTTAATGTGCTGTGTGTACATGTGTTGGGGGATGTACGTGCGGTGTGCCTGTGTGTGCGTGTGGACTAAATGTTTAATGTGCAGCCACCACTCTCCATTTTCTACATTATTAATCAGCCAATAAGGTGACTCTCCCTCTCTAATCATACTGGGAATTACTTTCCTCATCCTGTTACACCACACACACACGCACAAAAGCAAGTATGCATTATTGTACATAGGTACATGGTTGTAACTACATGACACATAACTGCACACATGATTGCATAAAGGTATGTGGGTATAAAAATGAATGCTCTGACAAGCGCAATGACAAATCAAACTGCAGCTGTAAATCTCATTTGATATGGAGCATAATTAGGATGGTGTTGAGAAATTAACGGTAATTGTGTTGAGAATTGTGTAGGTTGTTAAACATGCGCTACATGTTTAGACGTAGGCGCAAATTGTGACTTCAATCAAGAGGAAGACTCACATTTCCCCCAAGCGAGACTCTGTATATTCATTTAATTTACGTTTTATTTTGTGTTTGTAAGTGCTACTGAAGTGGAGATTTCTGGCTCAGTGTATGAAAATACCTAATTTTTAGAAATTGTCTTTTAAAGATAAATGAATTGTGACATTTCATACATTTTTAAAAACGCTACAGGTGAATAGGGTAAAAACAAAAAAAAATAGAAAGATATCGCCATGAAACATCCCCAGTTGATTAATCATATTAACACAATTATTTTTTTCGTATAACAAGTTTTCTGAAATGTTATGTTTAAATATGCAAATGAGGCCTTACCTTATGTGCTAATTTGCATACACTTCCAGGACAGAAATCTAAACAGTGGTTAAAACCAGGTTAAAAAATCTTGTTTCATTTTGTTGCTATATTAGAGTCAATGGTTTTTACAGAGGGAATTTTGGATATCTCTTTTTATCACTCCATATATCAGAAAATACTGTCAACAGTCATAAAAAATCCAAGTTTTTTTGGAATAAACTGTTTTATACATCAGGCTATGAATGATATATGAACAAACTGCTCAATAATAACCTTCAGAATATACTGTAGATAGGAATGATACTGGAACATGTTGTGTATGTAAGTGCTACTGAAGTAGAGATGTGTGGCTCGGAGTCTGAGAAAAATCGCATTTTGAGAAAACGGCCTTTGAAGATATGTATTGCAAAATCCCATACATTTTGAAGACACTACAGGTGAATAGGGTAAAACAATGTAACAATAAATATCATCATGAAACTTCCCCAGTTGAAAACTTATATTAAGACAATTGTTTTTTGCGTTACAATTTTTTCTGAAATTGTATGTTTAAATATGCAAATTAAAGATAATATAATGCTTACTTTTAGTGAATTCAGGAGAAATCTACAGGCGCAAATAGACATAGTGAAGTAAAATAAAAGTTTTCTTTCCACTAGTCTGAAAGACATGTTATGAGCAAAATAGCCCAAAATCTCAAAATTGACCTGTGCATGAAAGAACTTACTTTTACCTTAAGGGTAAAACCCAGACTGCGTCCGACATAGCACGGAGCGAGTGATCATTCACTTTTTTTTATCTTGGGGTTGTCTTTAGAGTGAATATTTTACATAAGGAGAGATCAACAATATTTATTGAGGTTGAGAACCCATTGATGTAAAGCATATTCATTAAGTGTAGGCCCATAAGAAGGTAGGCAACAGAACACGATCCCCCGTAGTGTAGTCGCGGGTGGTGGTGTAAAGTTAACTGGTGGTTGATGGAAATTGCCTTTCTTTGACAGCTATTAACTGTAATCAAACAGGAGACGTTGTGATTACATTGCTTCCTATTTAACTGTTCAGTACAGTAACTTTATGGAAAAAAATACACTGAGAAAAAGAAAGGCCATACCTGGGGCAAGACTTCAGCTTTTTTATGTTTGTATCAGCAAGATCAACTCTTGAACCATGCCCTCCGCTTCCCAACCTCTCACTCGGAGATCTGTTTTCTTACAGCTCTTGTCAATTGTCTTGTCTTGTCAGGGTATTAGCTTGCTAAACATTGCAAGTGCAGATCCTCCATGACTGGTTTGTTATTGACAAAGAGTGTTGTTTGGAAATACTTTAAAGAAAGGAGAGGCAATGGAGACAAGCAATCCCTTCGGGTATCAAATATCAATATTTTCCAAAGGTATTGTATCGTTAGACCTACAGGAGAAAATCCACAGCTGTCTAACCACTAAAAAGTACAGCAAAGTTTGCATCCATCAAAGATTGTTTCTCCAGGACACACCACAGCCTTAATACATACCTCAGTCTGAAGTGTTCCCTCTATCCTATCTCAAGTAAGTCATTGATTAGTTTCATTACAGCTTTTGCAGCAGCCCAACACAGCATGAGATGCCTAAATCTCTTACCTCTTAGGTTGTATAGGTTTGGGAGAGAAGGGAGTCATGAGAAAGATGCATAATGAACACTAAACTACACAAAAAAGTGCCATCAATAATCAATGAATTGTATTAATGGTCTGCTTTGGTTAAGAAAATGGTTGCAAATGCAACAAAAATTTAACCCATGACCTTGTGAGGAACCAAGTTCAGTGGTTTAGCCTACTAACCATTTCATAAACAAACATATTGGACACATTTTTAACCAGAGAATTCCACTAGATGAAATGTGAGAGGGGATCTCTAATGTTATTATAATTCACCCTGAGGGGGACATGAATTGGTTTACCATCTTTCATGGCAATCCATACAATAGTTGGTTGCTGGTGACACTAGAGCAAAACTCAGAGCATTACCAAAGGTATTGGGATTCATTCTCTGAGGACCATGGATATCTGTACAAGTCTTCAATGAAGTCCATCAAATTATCAGTCTAGACCAAAGTGATGGACTGACCAACAGGCAGACAGAAAATACGATCCATAGAGCCATGCACTAGGATGTAGTGCTCTCTGTCCATTTTATGTATAGTAGTTAGGATGCAACAGCAGCTTCTATCAATACATGCAGAAGTATGCATGTATGCTGGAAATGGTGTTGATGATATCAACTAATAACACATTTATTGCACAGTCTTCATTTAAGAGGCACGGTTTATCGTGAAAAGGCACTTGGTACACAACTAAATTGCCAATAATCCAGCCACGTAAAGCATTGCTTGTCAACAACACACTTCAACCAACATATAGGGTAACTGTCGCTGTCCAACATCTAATCTGATTCTTTATATGGATAACCTTATAGGTGTAACTAGAATATACTCTTCTTGAGCTTTTACAATAACCAAGTCTGCTAATTGGGTCATTAATAAAGCTACCAGACTTATTAATGATGTAATTAATTAAGGTAATAAATGCATTAAGGACGTTAATTACCTTTACATGAGACATTTTCTGGCATACAGTATATGTCTCTCCATAACCAATCAATGGCATTAATAAGTCCCAGGAAACCCATTATCTAACTATAGTAATGTATTGATCTTGTGTTACTGTGTTGATAATAATGAATTTGCTCTTATGAACAGGGTCAATATATTGTCATCATTATATATCAGATGAGAAGGATGACAGAGTAAAGTGGGATGATTTTTAAGTTTTTAAAATAAATGCAGCCACACGTTAAGCCCCGTGCATCAATTTAAAATCGATGACTGGTTTACCTATTCTAAAAATAAAATCCCCCTGAGCCTCTACAGGAGGCTGCGGTTGTTTTGAATTTCATCCAGGGGTGAAGTGGAAAATTGTACAAAGATGCTCACAGGGATGTTGCCCCGCGGCCTTGACAGCACACCGGCATTATCATCCCCTCCAACATTCATTACATAGAAAATCACATTTGTTTTCTTCGTCTCCATTCGATGCACTCCGCTGATTCACAGGGAAGTCCAACTTGCAATTCTAAATATACCAGCGGGCAACTTCGGGGTCTGAGAAGTGAAGCCTTTACGGAAGTGTCTTAAACAGGTCGCTATCTGGTCTGGTATGTGTCCGCGTTTTCGTCTTAGAACATTAACCCTTTCACATTGTGCTTTGTTCGGCGTTCGCTTGTACTTAGCTTCACCCTCTCGTGGGACTTCTGGTTGCAAAAGACCAAGATGACGACGGCAAAAATGCCGAACTCGAGGCTTCAAAACAGCAGTGCAGAAACCAATGGATGACGTCACGGTGACTACGTCCACTTCTTATATACAGTCTTTGAAAAATACGCTACTCACCTTCGACTGCAAAACATTTCAACATTTCTTTTTCTGTAGTAGGTGCTACAGAATACTGTACGCCAAAACTACCAGACAATAAAACAGTTTCTTCCCAGAAGCCATCACTCTGAAAACCCCTGTGCAATAACCATATAACACCAAGCATACACTTCACAATTAAATTATATATTTTTATAGTTTTACTGTTCTTAAACGTGTTAATATCATCATTATCATAAATATAAGCTTCACTGTATATACTGTATATACTGTCATATCCACCAACCTTATGTATACTCATTACAGGCGTTAAATGAAATATAGTGTATATAATAAAGCTACATTTGCAGCCAGAATTAATATTCCACCTGCATTCTCTCAATGTATTCTTTTTAAATGTAGATTTTCTTTTTCTTTTTCCCTATAGTCACTATATCTCATATCATTGGAATAAGTTTTTCTTAGTGTGAGAGACAGGTTTAAAAAGGGAAATATGACCATGAAATGACCGTGGGACAAAGAAAGGCAGACTGAATGTGACAGAAGCAGACATGGGAATACTACAACAATTCTGACAAATACGGGGGTTTCATTTCGGCTCCTCTCCTGAAGAGTGACACGATCAATTCTTAGGTACCGTCCCCAGGAGGACCATTGGGGACCACAATCTGGTGAGGATATAGATCATGTCTGGTGCAACGCCAGCTTCAGTACAAAATACACTTAAAGATTTGTTCCTCTGTCCTCAAATGCCATTTAATTCAGATCCTTATTCTTCAATTAAAGTTATATATATATAATATAAGATGGTATCAATATGACTACCTCTCTACCTTAGAGCAGCACTTATAAGTTGTCTTTAAGGACAAACACGTGAGCTGAGGAGGGTTGAAGTGAATCCCTCATGATGCTGAGAGCCTGGCCGGTAGTGCAGAGGGGAAAATTATAGCTAAATTGATTGCGCCTAGTGCAGTAACCAATCTCCGTTGTATAATTGTAAATTATTGCAAACTGCGGCCTATTATATTACATGTGACATAATGCTTGATTCATGTGGATCTCCTATATTGATCTGCTTTACATGTGAAACTAAACAGCAACAGCAGTTTGCATTGATTCAACATGTTTGGTCTGTTTCTTCTCTAAGGATGCTTTCCAGCGACAATATAAATTGACTTTAGATTTAGTTCAGGGATTTAGCTAAATACCTGTTCTGGAAACCGTCCCACATGGTTAGGCACTTTGACGTTCAAACTAAATTAGAGCTTTGTTTTTCCTTAATTTTCCTAAGTTTGGTCAAGTCAGGCACAAAATGCAAATCCTTCTTCAGACCATCTTTCTTTGTCTTTGTGAGAGTAATAAAAATGACATTAGGCTTTAGAGAGCCATTAGACTTTATTACTCTATTATGAGTTCTAATCCCCTTGCTCTCATCATTGACAGAAAGTCAAACTGCAAACACATTCACTCCCCGGGCAAAGCACGGAGAAATCAGGCCGGAGCAATAGCGCAAAGGAACAGCTCCCAGTGCAGTTATTTAGAAAACACACACACATGCACACACGCATAATGCAGAGGCTAGAGGACTAGAGAATGTCCCTATAACAATTATGAAACAAGCATGCACAAACACAAAAAATTACACAAACATTATGCAGATACCATGCATGAAGGGAGTAAATGAGTCGACCCTGCCACAAAGTGATGCCTGACATCTGTTGTGAGTGAGTGTTGAGGTGCTGGCATGACGATATAACTCGAGCATGATTGATCCCAAAACAAAGCCATCAAGGAGTATTTTTTTTTCAACTCGAACACAAATTAATTAGTAATTCATGCTTTTAAATGCTTATTTTGTGCACACTAGTTAGAAGTTTGCCCCTGTTGAATAACTGTCAAGTTGCTCTGGAAGAACTTAAGCCTCCAGACTGTTCCAAACTGCACAGCTGTGTAATGGTACCGAAGTGCCAACAAATACTGCATATTAATATTGTTAGTTGCGGCTCTTTATATTTGTCCTTGTCCCTGCAACACTCTTTTAGCTACAATACGTAGCTAATGTGTCCAATGCGACATTAGGACACTTGCTACTGTATGTTGACAGCTGCTATGTACGTACAACAGTGTGTAGCTTAGAAAGCAGTGGGAAATAAACAGTGAAAGTTGTTGAATCTGAATAAACTGCTTGGGTTTAATTGTTTTTATTTTGGACATAGAAACAATGGAAGAACATTTTGGTGTTCTTATACTAAATCATTCATTCTTTTTTTTTGTTAGTTTTGAGTGTTCTACAAATGTCTTAACACAAGCCATTCTCACTCCCAACTCGTCAATTACAGCAGCTTGGGCAGTGCCCCTCGGCATCGAATGCCAACGCACGGAGGCACCCTTTAGCGACTGTGTGTGACGCACCGGACTTTACACTAACTACGATGTTAACCCAACTGCAGCGTTATTAGACAGTTAGAGCAAGTGCCATATTATTAAGACGGAGAAAGTTTGCTTAGGGCGACTTAAAGTTAATTGGCATGATCAAAAATGGGGCCCATAATATAGTAGCTGTAGAGTAAACCAGCTGAATGAGAAACTTTTCTCCAGTCATCATCTGTCCACTTTTCTGTGTTCTTTGAGTCTTTTCCTTTTGTTTGCTAGACGGTCAGTATCACGCAGTCGCCTCTTAATTGATGACACTTTGGTTTTTTGCAGGTACTGTTCAATAAACCAGCCAGCTGAGGTGCCTGTTTCTCAGACTCGAGACTCTGACATTTTTATCCTACTGGACAGCTGTGCACTGAGGCCTCCCACTTCTCTTCCTGTCCTGAATAGAGACAGTTTGTGCTGTTCTGTGAAGTGTGTAGCGCACACCCTTGTGCAATATCTTTAGTTTCTAGGCAATTTATCTTGTGGAATAGCCTTCCTTCCTCAAAACAATTGATTTTCAAGTTTCAAAAGAAAGCTTTTTGTTTCTGGCCATTTTGAAACCATAAACGGAACTGCAGATGTTGTTGCTTCCGAAGCTCAAGTAGACCAAAGAAGACCAGTTTTATTGTTTCTTCAAACTACACTATGGTGTACTGTCTAAGACCTGCTCTATATATAAAGCGTCTCGAGATAACTTCTGTTATGATTTGACGCTATATAAAAATGAATTGAATTGGAAAAACTCCAACATGATTGCATGAGGGTTTTCTAATGATGTATTAGTCTTCTAACAAGGTCATTTAGGATCAACTAACATAATGTTTCATTGGAACACAATTGCAACGATCATAATTGTCAAGACTGTGTTTCTGATTAATTTAATTTCCTTCAAAAACAATTAAAATTCCTCGGTGATTCCAAACTTCTGAACGGCAGTGTATATACAGATGCAGATGGGTATGCTAAAGCAGCGCTGAGTAACACTTCCCTACTATAATCAACACTTTCATGTTTAATTGCTTTATAATGAGGCTTTTGTGACACTGAAGAGAACAGAAAAGACTATTAAATGTCAAAGTAAAAAATGCCGATTGACTTGAACCGAGTACATATACGGAGAGTGTGCATTTTATCACATTTGGAGAACTTGCACTTTCTTTTGTGCTCCATTGCTGATGTGTCTCAAATGCATTTCAATTCACTTAACTGCATCTGTGCTCATTTACTTAATCTGTGTTAGTAAAACACAGTTAACATTTGGCTTAGTAAATAAGCCCCAGAGAGTCACATTTAGAGGACACTCTTAACGTCTAGGATTCATCATTTTGGGCGCATAAACTTGAAAACGTAGTAAGTCAGTATTTACTCAGTAACTGGCCTGCTTTTAGGGACATTAAAATACTATAATGTGTAAATGCAAAAGTTTTAATATCTGTCATTATACTTACTGTTTTCCATAAAAGCTTTCTGATACGCTTTGCGAGTAAAAGGTTTACTCTAAAGCATGATGGTTTAAAACGGAAAAGTGCTGTTTGCGGAGGTGAGTAATTCAGATGAAAATAAGCAAACTAGTCTGTTGTGGAGCATCGAAAACTCTCTAGAGAAGTTAATTTTTTTGATAAAATTTGATCTTACAGAATGCCAGTCAGTCGAAAAGAGACGTCTTCTTGATATGATATCAAAAATGCTGCTTTAAGCTTTTGAATCATTTCACCAAGGAATGTTTTTACTACGAGTCGTGCAGCTTACTGTATGTATACCGAGGTTCTTTATCGGACAGTAATGCAGGGTGGAAAATTATGATTAGAATTGACTAAGTTTTATATGATGTACAAAGATATGTTGACATGTAGAAGCTGCTGTTCATCTTATGATGTATCTCGAATCGATCCACATTAGCCTTACATACATATAATTCATTTTTTGGTGAACAGCAATATTGATTTTTTTCTAAATGTTAACAGGTCATTATAAACTTTGACATCCGAAAACAAAGTTTGCACAATTATGAGTTGTTTCTGAATACTTATTACTGGGGATTGAGAGAAATAACTGTATGCGACAGTATAAATCGTTAAATGCATCTAGCCTGGTGAATTCAGGAAAACATGTTTGAGATTTTTATCTTCACACACCAGGTCTCTCAATCTGTGTTAGCCTTAAAACATACTAACACAAGCTGACTCATCTCATGAATTGGAACATCCAGGCCAGTTCCAGGAATAAACTGACTTTCATCTCACAGGAACTTGTGCAGACTGATCTATAACCAACGACACACACACACACACACTTTAAAACGTTTGACTTTTACTCCAGATGTGCAGATGTATCGCTGTGAGGAAACATATTGGCTTCCTCCAGCTTGCTGTTCCGGGTGTTTAGTTTCACCAAATGTTGTTTTATTTGTGATGAGAACGACTCCATCAGAGCGTAGACTTTTGTGTCGGGTTGAATTGAACTGCTCAGTAAAGACAGTAAAAGAAAGTAAATTAATATTTTATATATATTTTACTCCACCTCAATTTTGTCTTCCTTGCTTATTATTTCTACTGTAGCTTTTATTACTATTACTATTAGCTATTATACAGAATTGTATCTTTGTGCATCTGAGGGACTTATTTGTAGTGAAAATACTGTCAATACTACGTGATTTTCAGTCATGGCAATGTTCTGGTATTCATAAAATTTTTATGAAAAACAGGTCCAAGCAGACCATGATATTTTATTTAGATAGAAAACTAAAGATAAAAGAATGGAGAGATCTTAATGCCCAAAGAATTTAAAGTGTGGATTTTCTTTTCAGTAATCAGAAAGTATTAAGTAGAGAAAGAGAGTGGAAAGGAGGAAACAATGGAAATACAAATTTAATAGCTACCTACTGTGCAGAAACTTTTGTTTGATCAAGCCCACTCCACCTCTTCTATGATTTTATTTGCCAGTGATGCCGATCCTGTGTTCCATTGGGGATGCAGAACTCTGATATGGTTTTGCATGTTTTATCCCATCAGCTTTCCTCTTAGGCCTCCACTGTTACCAAATCTAGTCTTCTCTCGACAGCGCTCTTGAAACCCAAAACATGACTCACTCGCTGTAAATCTGACATACACTGACACGCACTGTGTGTATCCATCAGCAGCACAGCAGGGCAGATACTTGCCAACACAGGGGTTTGATGCGAGTTATCAGCTTGAAGGATGGTCTTTCCAACCACAACAGTGAGCCGACCCGACATCCCAGGAGACTGAAAACTCTGCTGCCGAAGAATCTCAAAGCACTAGATTACCACATAACTAATGGCACAATATAAAATGGTATACTTGTTATTACTATAAAGCTATAACCAAAACGTTAGCTGTGAAAAAGAGGCAGGGAAAGTGTTTTTTTACCCCCCTGCATTTTTCTGTCTTGTGGTTATTTTAACATTCATGAGCATACAGTAATACACATATTCTCAACAACTTTGTTTGGAAATTTAACCAGACTCAGTATGCCCTTAGTCTCGACTTGTTGTAATGCTATGAGACATAAAAACAAGTATTTTGGCATGTCTGTAAAGGGGAGACTCCTGGGTACCCAAAGAAGCTATTTTCGATCGCATATCTTGAGGTCAGAGGTCAAGGGTCAGTTTTTCCTTGCCAAAATTAAGTGTAAGTTTGGAGCGTTATTTAACCTCTTTCTCGAGAAGCCAGTATGACACGGTTGGATTCCTTAGGTTTTCTAGTTTCACGATACCAGTATTTTTATTCTAACTTTAAAACTAAGCCCGCTATAACCTAAAAACCGCAAGTTGCGTTAATGTTTAAGAAATTAGTAGTGTCAGTAGTACTGTCTGGAGAAATGCAAAAGTTGAGTTGGAGGGTAATATGTGAAGAAGGTCATGAGAAGAGATTTCTCATTTCTCGTTTGAGCTCAAGCTAAAAACTCTAAGCAAAAAGTTCTTTCTGGTACAACCATGTTGAAGATGGATAATTCTCAGCTGCATTGATGGATTGGGTAAACTTCAAAGATGTTCTCTGGTATGTTCACGCCACTAAGGAGTAGGGAAAAAAAAAACGTAGAGAAAGAGAAAGAGCAGAATTCGGCAGGAAGAAAAATCATAACTTACAGTGTTCTGTGTCTCCTCCATTCCTTTCTGTCTCTGCAGTCCACCATCCATCATTGGTCAGCTGCAGACAAACTGAAATTCCAAATATATTTCATTGTCCTGTCGCTCACACTCTCTCCTTCGCCCTACTTCGCCATGCACTCGGCCTGCTTTTCCACCTTCCCAGTCCTCCTCTTTCATCGCTTCTATTTCTTCTTTTTTGAGGCCAGCAGTGAGAGAGTATGAGCATGGTCCCCTGTTAATAATGAACTTTGAAAAAGGCAGATCAGAGTTTAGAATAAGTTCATATCTACTGCTCAGAGTTGAGTTTTGGCAGTGCATGATAAATATAAAAATATTTTCAACAGTTCTTCTACAGATGCACTTATTAAGAAAGAAAATTCCCAGCATCAATTTGGAATTAATAAGCATTGTTTGCAGTGTGGCGAGTTCTGAATACTTGCTCTACGACTACACTGTGTGGTGCGGTGCTAATTTTTACACAGTTAAATGAACAATTGGACAGATGAATGGGGGGTTGGCTGGATGGCCATCTGACACATTTGCTTTGTCTGTGTGCCTGCCTGTTTGATTTTCTGGCTGATGTTACATTTTGAACACATTTTCTGATAGAGAGGGAACACAAATGGAAAGAATGTGAATTTGAAATAGAAAACATCGCTGGGTTGATGTTTCGCCACAAAGTCCCTTTTGTCGAGAAACACTGGCAAAACATCTACAATACAATGGGTAGTTTCATTCGGAAGAATGATATAAATCTACACAGACAAAATGTTAACAAGCTGAGCTTTTTCACATTTAAGTGACTTAACCACAATCTTTTACTAAACCTAACCAAATCAATCTTTTGTTTCGAATGATGACTGAAGTTTATTTTGAAAAGACTTGAGCGGAAATTGACACTGGACATTCGTAGGAAAACGCATGAAAAATGAAGAATATCTTTTCGAAAGATATCATACCAACCGTTGTATGAGAATACGTTGAACTAATTAGCAAGAAAACATTAAGTACAGCTGTGGCTGATGGAAATGTCATTACAGTTGCAGGTATTTGGTCATAAACCAAAGTGTCTGAGAATTTTAATTTTTTTACCTGATGGTGGTGCTAGATGAAAAGGTTAAGGAATCACCAAAGTCATTGCAATTCATGCTGAGAGGGACATAAATATGTGTGTCAAATGTCATGGCAATCCAATTTAATAGATTTCTGAGATATTTCAGTCTGGACCAAAGTGGTGGTCCAACTGACTAACAGACAAACATTGCAAATCAACCCTTCATGGTTGTAAAAACGTTATGGTTTCATCTCTCTCAGCACAACTGCTTTGGTCATTTTGAATTTCCGTCAGTTACAATGTAGTGATTAACACATGCATAGAAACTCTCAAACCCCCTGCTGCAACGTAATCCACTTCTTCACAGTCCATCTTTATGATCAGTGTATTCCAAACACTCAGTTGTTCCCCTTAAAAAATGATTTAAGTCCAATATTTGTTTATTGAGTAACTGCTTAATGATACGCCCAACAGAATAGGTTGTGTGTCAGTGCTGTTCTAAATGAGCCAAGGATCCAGAAATTACTTGTTTTCTAATCTGCTGCTTATATGGTTATGGTCTGGTTTAAGTTTAGGCAAATGAAACTACTCGGTCGAGTTTTGGGAAAGACTGCCGTCATGGTTCAAAGGAAGAAACTGACATTGATTGGTGATGGGAGATGGAAAGCAGACTGCGGTCTCTTTTCACACCCAACCATCCGCTCTGACTTTCTATCCAATACCGTATGTGTTGCAGTCAAAACGACACTCTACTTTTCATACTTACAGCGGGTAGTCATTACTCAAATGGCCGCAAGAGGTTGTTGGGTAGTCAGGAAAAGTAAACAAAAGGCACATTAAAACATTTAAAAGTCACAGGCCTAATATGGGCAAGGCTGCAAAATGTTACATTAACACTTGCCATGTGGAAGAATGCAGGGATTTGAGTCTTGTAAGAATTCAGTTCAAGTTGGATACTACCTTGAATGCACAAGGGTCTGACCTCCTCTCTTTTATCTCATTATAGTGATTTATACTATCTTCTATGGCATATCTGCCACTGTCTGATTGAACTCAGTGTGAGGTCCTCTTGTCCCTGAACGATGCGTCTGTATACATGACAAATTAGTTGTTGATACGTCCCTGCACCAGTGTGACAAAGATTTACAACTCTTGGCGGCTCACCTGATTCAGATGTTTATTCTGTCTCTGCTTTCTTTTCATTCTCTTTCCTTCCTCAGCATGCGCGTTATCCTACAAAATGCATTGTCATCTGTCATTTAGATAAGTCACACTGTCTCAGGAAATTGAAAACGGCCCGTTAACACGCAGCTCGAAAGGGGGGAAAAAGTGACACTTTTAATGACTGAAACTTTACAAGGTGTTTCTCTGCAGCACATTGGAGACATAAGACTGTTTCCATGTGTAACCCCACATTTCTCCTCCAGTTGTGGTCTCTCTCTTTCGGTGTCCGTCTCTCTTGCCTTCCAGTCAGTGGAGCGTGTGATTGGACAGCAGTGATGCTCATTAGCATAATGCCGCGGCATCCATCGTCAACCTGCATGAAGTGGAGGAAAATCCACTGTGTCGTGTGTGTGTGTGTGTGTGTGTGTGTGTGTGTGTGTGTAGAGCGTCAGCAGCGGTAACCATTAAAGACAGGGTCGACCACGGTTGAACACATTAGGCATGTTGGCAAATGTCTCATTAGCAAGCAGACAGTTGGTGGAGACTTCATGAGGTGCACTCACCTCCTTCTTCACTTTCCTGGCTGCCAGGTTGTATCTTGCTGTGTTGTAGGTCATATTGCTGGATATTGGTTTTCATTGCACTCATCTTCCAACATAATTTTGTGTTAACAGCAGTGCACAGGGCAACCGCACATGCACAGATTTTAAATAATACTCAAGTGAACTGATTATTTGATGGAGTTTCAGAAAAAAAACGTTGACATTTTCTTTTGAAAATTGGCCATTTTTATTACCCATTACATTTTACAGAGCTGCGTTCTGACATAGTTCTGTGCTAGCAGTTTTGATATGCAGTTATTCTAATGATGAGAAATTCAGCAGCAGCATTGGTTTTTGGGGAGGCTAGTAAAACACCATTGTAGTTGTCAGTGGTGTAGTTGTCAAAAAAAGGTCCTTATAAGTAATAAGGACCCTTTTTTGCAGGTCAATTTTTTAATCGACATTGAGCTGAGCTTCCAGCATTTACTTTGCGCCCAACAGTGAGTGCAGCACAGACTGCTTATCATTTGCATACAGCGTGTGTGATTCTGTGATTTACATTCGACACTCACCCGAGCTCAAAGGTCCTACTTTAAACATCCCTCTCTTTCACCTGAACAACAGGGAAGTAAATTAGCAATCTGTTCTGACTTCTCAGTGTCTCCAGAGCAGCTAAATGGATGGCAACAACAGACCTAAGGGGCGATGTGACTCATCACAGTCAAGACTTAATGTGTATTGTTTTTCACACTAAAGGAAAAGTCCACCCTTGTTTTTCATGCCTCCACAACGGCAACAGATGTGGGCCGGAGGCATTGTGTTTTCAGGTCAGTCCGTACATTTGTAACGTTCTCGTGAATGCAATATTTCACGAACGCCTGGAGTGAATTTCTTCAAATTTGGCACAAACATCCACCTTGCCTCAAGGATGAACTGATCAGAATTTGGTGGAAAAAGGTCACTGCGACTAGTCCGTACCATTCTCGTGAATGTGATATCTCAGGAACGCCTTGAGGGAATTTCTTCAAATATGGGTCATATGTCCACTTGGAGTCGACGATGAACTGATTAGTATTTGGTGGTCCAAGGTCAAGGTCACTGTTACCTTGGAAAATGCATTTTTGGCCATAACTCAAGACTTCATAATACTAATTATGACAAATTCACATAAATGTCTAGTAGGATAAAATGAGGAAGTGATAACATTTTGGACAGACATGGATATAAGCTGCAACTTGACTGGTAATTCTAATTTTGGTTTGCATTGTATCTTGGGAGGTTTAAGATGGTGTGGTTTACTGAATTCTGTGGGTATATTATTATGTTGTGCAGTATAATATTGTCATATGTGTTGAAGTTTTTGAAATCAACATACTTTCACTAACTATAATCACACATATTGTAATAGCTCATTCCTACTATTCAAACTAAGCAACTTTAAAACTATTAACTTCTCATACTTCACCAACTGCTTTTCTAGACGCTATTCATCATGCTGCAGTCATTTTGTCCTTTGTCTTTTAACTTAATACCCTCGGTGCTCCCTCCATGATAACATTTCAATTCCACTTAAAGAGAGAGAGAGAGAGCTGCAAGGACAAAGTTTGTGAAGAATACCATTTCAAAATGACTTGAGATCTTTGGGGTGCTCAGGGGTCCTGCAAAACTTTCATAACTTGTCATCAAATAGTTTGAGAAGTTTTTGAATTTCACTTTGGAAAAGTTGTCCATACCCTGTAGACAAGTAAGCTAGCAAAAACTGAAAAAAAGACAGTGTGACTGTCCACAAGACTAGCAGAGAAACTGACAGAAACATAGGGTGGAGGGAACAGATAGACGGGTTGCCAGATAGAAAAGGAAGGAAGGAGGAGAAGGAAGACACATTCTAATAGAAAAAGACCACCAGACAGATGCTGCAGGGAGAGAAAAACAGATAACCAAACACAAACAGGATGCTAAACAAGGTGGGAAACTCATCATAATGTAATAGTGCCGAGGGAAAACATGTAGGCAGACTGTATATTTTTAGGCATTGTGGCCCACCCACAACCAACAGCCCCACAGATATCGCTGAAATGAAAGTAGCGCATCACATCACATTGAAAACAGCATTTCTGGCAGTGTTGTTGACTGGGTGTAATTTTCTACCACATCACAGGGAACAATCGGCATAATGGTCACTCACTGGCAGAGCACTGCAGCTCTTATCAGGCTGGAAAAATATGACAGAAAATCTGCGATGCTGCACGAGATCCAACAGAACAGCAGATGCTCGGAGGATTTTGTGAAAGAAGTGCAAACCCTAATTTTGTAGCAGCTTCGGGAGAAAGATAATATTGAGACTCCAGCACGGTCGTTCATCATGTGCAAAAACACATTTTCTTGTCAGCAGAACAGAGATACACAGCATGTCATGACAATAAAAACAATCAAAACAGCAGAATAAGACAGTAACAATTGGTGAGGGCAAATGAGATCAACTCAATATCTCGCACAAGCAAACAGATGTAGGCTATGTTTTGTTTTAATTATATGATACTTGCCTAAGTAGGCTACATTAAGAATAAAAACCAAACATACTGCCAGCATGATTGTTTGTAACTTCTGTCAGAGGTACTTACCTTTTTCCCCAATTAGCCATTTCTGTTTGTGATAAAATCAGTTTGCAAATCATTTGAAACGGAACACAAAATTCTAGGTCTCGTTCAGGCAGATGTTTTAGACATTTCCAATGCTGCAATTGCCCTCAACTTTGCACAATACTGACTGTGACAGCGATGGCTCTGATGATGAAGTGATTTTAAAGACTGCTCCAGAAAGAGCCGTTACTGTCTGATGATGATTATCAAGTTATCATAATAAAACATTGGCAAAAGCACTATTTGTGCAGATTGTTCAAGACATCGAATTTTAAAATGATGTCACAGGTAGTTTAATGATTCACAATATATAATAGAAAACTGAAAAGAAAAAGTGAGACATGAGGACAGAAAGGCTAGCAGATGGACAGTCAGGAGCATTTT
>CAKALG010030731.1:3297-13784 GCA_916700815.1 Helicolenus hilgendorfi | reverse complement strand
TTCCGTTCATGAAATTATTATATACATATAATGTGAAATCCTCAGAATATTGAATGAAATCCTGAATATATGGAATGAAACTAAGAATATGGAGCTGTGCGGACTGTACTTGATTTGAAGCAGCACCGGTATCACTAATATGAATTGGTACTGAATAATGTCTACAGTTAATACATAGCCAACAGCAATTAACACCCCTATAATGTGAGAAACAGTGTATGAACTCACAGCCCAGTTGCTGGGACACACACAGTGGTACGAGTTGAGAAGGTTCAGACATGTTCCTCCATTCTGACAGGGGTTACTGTTGCAGGACAACGTCTGGACCATCTGGAGGAGGACAGACGAGAGGACAGAAACATGACATGTACGGTTCGGTCCGGAATTTGAGCCACTACAACAAACGGCTCTAAATGACTTACCGATTCAAGTGCAGTCACTTTAGTCTGAAGTGTTGACACCTGGAAAGCAAGGAAAGAAGCATTGGACATATGTTGCATGGCTACAATGCATTCAGATTAAGAAGTTATTCTACTGAGCTTTTATCATAAACCCGCAGTTGATTGCATTAAAATAATTCCATCAATAAATGGAGGGTAAATTCAAGAGAACTCAATGAGTAAAAAATAAATGACATAAAAATAGCTACACCACATGATGAGTAGCTTTTAACGTCCTACCCCGGCATCCAGCTGGTTCAGTTTGTTGGTGATATCGGGGGGAACTGCACCTCCATCCTTGATGGCAGTAATTTCATCTTTGTTGGTTTTGATCTGAAATCAGACAGTCACAGATGCTTACTGTATATAAACTACACAACAGCTGAAGACTAAATGGTCCCTGAAGAAATGCTCCACCTACATTAAAGAAATTAGTACAGGGTGGTCCGGTTTACCGTTATCATTTCTTCTTCATGAATGTAAGATTACTCTTTCATGTAGCCATATTTTGTATTATTTATGTTCAATTTGGGCAGTGTTTAACCTTTATCATTAATCGATTTGTGACACATCTAATAATCTATTAATTTAACTTTTTTTTAAAGTTTTCAAATTGAAGTTTATGATATAAAACTCACATGTGTGGTGTTTTTAGATGGAACAACATGGTGGGGCAACAAGAAGAGTTTTACACTTTGACAAAGCACTATTTCACATTTCCCACACAGTTTAACACAGGTGATGATCCCACTGAGCAGATAACCTGTTCTCCTCAACTTGTACTTGTTTGTTCTGCTGAGCAAGCTCAACTTCACCACGTCATCTTCCTACTTTCATGTTTGGTACTTCTCTCAGAAAGATGCTTGAGATCCTGAGATCCTGAGTTCCTTAAATGGAATATAATATAATGTAGTATGTTTTCTTCAGTGTTAAATTACCTGAAAATAAGAGTTGTTGTGTTTTCGTTAGCTTAGAATGAGCCGGTTATATCTATATAGGGAGCGGGTCCTCTCCATGGAGTTTGACATGTTTCTACAGTAGCCCAGAACGGACAAACCAAACTCTGTTAACTTTTCCTGTTTGGGCCGGAGTCGATGACGTTACTCGCTCCCGTCGTCGCCACTCTCTCTCTCTCTCTCGCTTCACCACTCACTTCCCCCATACACACACTGGCTCTGCTCCAGATGACCCACACTACACCTACAACAGCTGGCTCTAGAGAAAGACATTCACATTCTCATGTCGGCCACCATAGCTCTTCTACACACTTGGCACATGAGAGAGGCTTCAATCGGTTGCAAACCCCAACCTCACTGATAGATACCGCCACATCCTACACACTGCTCCTTTAAATCTTAAACTTTTATTCAGAAGGCCGACTCTCTAACTTGTGCAGTAGGAGATAATCCAAATCATTCATGATGACCACAGTTCCTCTCTTCTGTCAAAGAAATAGGAACTTCTACCAACAACAAGCACATGCAGATAACAATACTAGCAGTGGGACAGCAGGCATCAGCCCCACTTCACATCGGGCATCTCTATAGTTGTCTTCCTACACTCGGGTCACCTGACATTGCCAGCGTGGAGCTATCCCCACATAGTGGCCTCTCAAGCCAAGCACATTTATAACAGCATTTTAAAACTGTTCTCTCCAGCCTCTGACCTTATACCGTATAATAATGATAAATAATATCAGAGATTTGTTTGTCATGCATTAATCTAGACTTATATTAAAGGAGAACTATGCACATTTTTTAAACTAGAGACCTAGAGCATTCAGAGGATGGATGGCTTTCCTGGCTAGAATGAAATCTCCAAATGTCAAAAGTTTTTGATCCCAAATCACAGCATGACTTTTTTCTATGGTGTTCCTCAAGGTCTTGGTGTCTTGAAGCAGCAGTGGGTAGAAGTTATTATTTATAAAAAGGTCACTATATCCTGACAGTAGTGCATGAGACAGGTAATGAAATGATAAAGTCATGTTCCTCTGTGTCCTCCGGTGTCCTGGGGTGCTCTTAACGGCATCTGCATGATTTCACAGACCGGAACAGACGAGTTCAGAGACAATTGCTGTATCTTATATCTTGATGACGTGCTCGGATCTGTAAGAGCCTTTGATGAAGGTGTGGCAGGCCTCCACAAAGTTCTCATACATTGAGGATTCTTACTGGATATTAAAGGTCCCATATCGTGCTCATTTTCATGTTCAGAATTGTATTTTGTGTTTCTACTAGAACATGTTCACATGCTGTGATGTTAAAAAAAAAACGTTATTTTACTCATACTGTCGGCCTGAATATACCTGTATTCACCCTCTGTCTGACACGCTTCGTTTTAGTGCATTTCGACGAAATTGCAACAGGATTGCGTTGCTAGGCAACAGCTTGGGTCCAGGAGTAAACTGGGACACATTTAGAATGTTTACGTTTAAATCTGTCTAAAGGGTCTAAATATTATATATTTGTGACATCACAAACAGCTTGTTTCAAATGCAGAGTTTCTGAATACGGGCTGTGTGTATTTCCCTGTGGATTGAGCGTTTCGATACTTTCACAGTATTTATATAGGACTTAAGCCTGCTTTATAATAAATTAAAAAAAATGATGATGAAAATCTCACTTTTTTAATAATATGGGACCTTTAAAACCAATGTAAAAACGGTTTATCTGGCCGGCCCACATCTGTACTGTTCTGGTTCACCCTCATACAGGCAGCTGTACAACCCACCTTAACAAATAATATATCCACAGAAGGTAAACCCCAGAACAAAATATGCTGCCAGCCGAACATATCTGCTTTGTTTTTTAATTCTGTGATGTTTGAAATGTTTAATCAATAAAATACCAACCGCTTCAAATATGCTGCTGTTCATTGGTCTCTTGGTTCATTTCAGGTTTGAGCACATACAGTACCCACATCTATGAACAGCAGAACTGTGTGTGTGTGTGTGTGTGTGTGTGTGTGTGTGTGTGTGTGTGTGTGTGTGTGTGTGTGTGTGTGTGTGTGATGACTCCCCTTGAACTTTGGTCCTATCCAAAGCGCTGCGTCTGCTTCCTAACCTGTTAATCTTTCACAGCCTCATATGACGAGCAGCAGGCTTCCCGTTGAGTAAAAGCTGATAAGAAGTTATAATGAGACAATTACAGAAAGGGGGATGTTTCCTGGGTTGTTTAGGTAAGCTAATGAGTTTGCTGTAGTGGTGCCAGAACAACCAGATCTCTAGTTTCAACAAATAAAAACCAAACCTCCTCGAAGATTAAAATACTGGGCACTAACGGAGCTGAACATGCCAAGACGGTCAGAACCTTTCAGAACTGGAGTTAGCAGCTCTACTGGTTGGACAACACAATGGTTTGTTTAGGAACATTGTGAGGTTATTCTTGGGCTGGTGGGATGGGAACATGTTTGGAAACACCAGACTTGTACAGTATGCTTCCTGGTTGTTGACACCATGAAGTCAAATAGAAGTCATCATAAGAGTTATATCAGTTTGTCGGTGTCAGACAGTTACTCACTGAACCCCACGTTTGATCTCATCACCCACCGGACCATTGTAATTCCGTCACATGAAGTGTGCACGTTTTCTTTAGTAATGGAAGAAGTCTATGCTCACCTGACTCAAGAGTTGTGTGAGGTCTTCATTATTCACTTTAACCCCGCCTGATGCTGGCGTCTGGAAGCGGATCTCTTTATTGACACCAGTCGTGAAGACAAGATGTCCATCATCTGACAGCATACGAGCCCTATACGGGGTCAAAGCAGCAGGTCAATCAGGGGTTATGGTCATAGAATAGGTTTAGGTCAGGGGTCAGCGACCTTTACTATCAAAAGAGACATTTTAGGCAAACAAATAAATAAAAATCTGTCTGGAGCCGCAAAACATTTGATCATTGTGATGAAGGTGACACAGTTTATAGTCTAAGTATATAGTATATAAGTCTAATGCAGTGAGGGCTAAAGAGCAAATGTACTACGGAGTATTAGGGCCACATTGAGGGGAAAAAAATCAGAGATTTCCAGAATAAAGTCATAATATTACGAGAAAAAAGTTGTAATATTACGAGAATAAAGAAAAATAACACGTAAAATTACTACTTTATAAACTTGTGACTTTATTCACATATTACGACTTTTCCTCTCGTAAACTTATGACTTTAGTATCATAATATTACGACTATTTTTCTCATAAACCTATGACTTTATTCTTGTAATATTATGAATTTATTCTTGAAATAACCTTATCCCTCACATGTATTTATTTTCCTCAATGTGGCCCTAATACTCCGTCGTACAGTCGTACCATACACCTACAACAATGATGAATAAAAATGAAAATGTAAACAAAAAACAGTTGTTCATTTCCATTTTTAGAAATCCACAGGGAGCTACTGGAGAGGAGCTAAATAGAGGGGCTTATATCAGGAATCCCACTATGAGCCTCATATAGTATTCAGATTTTAACATCCCCCCTATATAGCCTTAAAGGTCTATAATCCAACAATAATCCAAAAACAACATATTTTTCTTCATTCTACTGGAAGTTAGCTCCTCTTGGGGGACCAAGTCAGAATTACAACATAAAGTTTGAGAGTGAGTTTCCCATATGTAAGATGAGTAATGCTGGCGGAGGCCATCGTTTTAGATTCATCACTACATAAGACATCCCTGTTTGATCTCTATAAAGCTCATCCAACTCACTGGTCGTTGCTGACGCTCCTCTCGTCTCTCCTTTGTGCCGTGTCTCCTGGCTCTCCTTGTAGTCCCACCAGAAGGAACATGAGCATGAAGAATAGCCATGACAGCCGCAGTGTCCCAGCCATAGAAAAAAGAGATGTGTTGCATGGACACTCTAAAACAGCTTTACTGGGGATTTGACGTGCTGCAACACTCTAATGCTCATTGACAAGACTTTGACCTGACCATAAATTACATCTGAATTTATACCAAAGCTGGTTAACTTTGTTATGTCCATCACATGATGGTAGGAGATGAGTAACCTGCTACGTGTGACTTTGTGTGCGTGTGCTGTGTGCAGATGTCAGAACGGGGCTATCGCTGTGAGGATGGATATAAGATAATATAATAATAATGATAATAGAAAATAGAAAGCTAAAATTATACTCACAATATTTTTACCATATTTATACAGAAGCTGTAATCGGTCTATTTTCCCTGGAACACATGATTTATAATAAAATATATTTCAAAATGATTGACATGAGTATTGATTTTGTGAAATTCTCAGTAATACTGTTCCTAGTATTATTATTGATCATTTTACCTCATTATTACTGTTATGTTATTCCTGTATTATGTATTATTAAAACCCCAATGTGTATTCAACATGTTCTTACTCCGGCAACCTCGAGCGGTTGTATCACTAAACACTCACAACTAGCGTGATATATAACCAGTCAGGCTGCTCAGTTGTGCTCGTAGAGTTTTGCAGGACTCCTAAAACCAGGAAATGAGTCAGCACTTCTGGAGTTCGGGTTCCCTCGTCTCAGTGGGTTCGGTGGGTTTTTAGTTAGATGCCTGACATAAGGTCCTAGGCTACCACTAGTTGTTACGTGTCTTACTAACAAGTGGCTAACTGACACTACTAAACGTCATCACACCAAAACACTAGTCCGCCTTGAGCTTAGTGGTGGTGATGTGGAGTCATGTGACCGTGGAGTAGTTCGTTGATAGCCTAACGTTAGTTTTTTACTTCTGGTGATTGCATTCAAACTTCATAAATCATAAAGAGGAGGTTAGTGGAGGGAACCAGGGCGATTATCACTTCCTGTTAGTGGAGGGAACCAGGGCGATGATCACTTCCTGTTACTGGAGGGAACCAGGGTGATGATCACTTCCTGTTACTGGAGGGAACCAGGGAGATGATCACTTCCTGTTAGTGGAGGGAACCAGGGTGATGATCACTTCCTGTTACTGGAGGGAACTAAGGAGATGATCACTTCCTGTTAGTGGAGGGAACCAGGGCGATGATCACTTCTTGTTGGACTACAGATATATGTCATCCCTCTCTATTCAGGCTTGACCGCTTGTAGTCCAAAATATGAATCTTGACCAGTTTTACACAACGTACAAAATTCTTTTCATGCACATACATGAGTTATTATTCCTTATAAACCTCACTCACTGAAAAATGTATCAAAACTCTGTCTTCATGTCTTATAACCACCCGCTTAGTATTTCCTTAAATGACATATTGTAACACGCACACACACAGTTCTGTGAAGTCATGTGAAACAGCCAATAAAGTTAACAACTCCGCTAAGGTGACATGTTTTTATGATGGGAATACCATCAGCACTGTTACAATGCCCTCCAGTAGAGGAGTCCTCACCAGCCCTCACATTACAGTGATTATGACTATTCCCAATTCCATCTCAGCAGCACCTTTAATGGCCTGATGTACAGTAGAGATACAATGTACAATCACTAGATGACACCAATAGAAACAAAATATAATCGAAATGTACTACAACACCCAGCATCTGACCTAAAAACCTGTTCCTTGAACCTTGTAAATTGAGCATTAAGTTAATGAGAAAGCTAATGTGTTAATGAGTTAATGAGTTGAATCCATTAAATCCCTGTACAGTGTTTTACAGCTTCATGCCCAGGGCTAAAACCTGCAGTAAAAACCAGACCTGCAACCTGCGGCTCCGGAGCCACATGCGGCTCTTCAGCCCTTCTCCAGTGGCTCCCTGTAGATTTTTAAAAATGGAAATGAATAATTGTTTTTTGTTTACATTTTCATTTTTATTTATCATTGTTGTAGGTCTATGGTACGACGGTATGACGGAGTATTAGGGTCACATTGAGGAAAAAAGATAAATCTGACATTTCCAGAATAAAGTCGTTATATTATGAGAATAAAAATTAATATTATGAGAATAAAGTCAGAGGTTTAAGAGAAAAAAGTTGTAATATTATAAGAATAAACTCATAATATTAGTGTATATTTATGTATAGTAGTAAAGTAGTAGTCATTTTACGTGTTATTTTCTTTTTTCTCGTAAAGTTATGACTTTATTCTTGTAATTTTATTGTCAATACAACAGCTTTTATTACTAGAAGTTTATTTATAGCTGATCAGCTTTCTTCAATAATATTCTACCTATCACACAAGCAGTGTTCAGCGAGAGAGTCATGGTAGTCTGCTCATTTGGATTTTTTCACCTGCTGGCTGTGAATAAAAAAACATACAATTAGTCTTTTTTTATTGATCTGGGCAGAAAAAGGATCAATTGTTTGACTAGAGAAGTTTCAATACTTCTTGGTTCTGGGTTATTTTGGCCAGTACTTTTAGGGTATCAAATATTATTAGCCAGTCCTAGTCGCAGTTGAACTTTCCTTTTTCTTGTCCTCTTAAAAAAGGAATGAACCAAAGTGTTTTTTAAATAGCATTGCGAGTGACTAATGACCGAAACACACTAAAAGATTTTCTCAGTAAGACAAATGGATTTCCAGCAGAATAATTAACTTAATTAACAAATTTGCATGCACATTCATCAAGCCATTGATGTCGCTCCAGCAGCAGCTTGATGAACTATGCTGTAATAAGGATCTCATTTACATCTTACCATCCATTTGTAGATGAAGATGGGATGAACTTAAAAGAAGAGAGAGAGAAAGAGGAAATGAAAGAGAGAAACTGGTTAGCCAGTATATGCTCATACTTTGAAAATACAGAAATGTTTTATTAAAGGAGAACGGGGGCGATGGAGGAGGCCCTATCAGTTCTGTCGGAGGGCGACATCATAGAAACTCAGGCTTCCCTTTTTTTCTGCCCCGCTGATCCTCCAGTCGGGTTCGATTGATTTTAATCTGATCTCATGTGTAATGTACAAATGATGTGAAAGTAAATGCATCTTTTTGTCTCCATTTGTGAAACATTTTAGCGATACAGCTTAAGTATGGGGTGTTGAATATATTGCTTCAGACACACTAACCAAGGGGTCTTCAACCTGCGACTCCGGAGCCCCATGCGGCTCTTTAGCTCCTCTCCAGCGGCTCCCTGTGGATTTTTAAAAAAAATAGTGGAAATCAATAACAGTTTTTTTGTTTACATTTTCATTTTTATTCATCATTGTTGTAGGTCTATGGAACGACGGTACGACGGAGTATTAGAGTCACATTGAGGGGAAAAAAATAAATCTGAGAATAAGATAAACAGATGATGAACGGAAGTTTGTTTCACTCCACCAGAGATTGGCATCACGTTGTTCTATGTCAAAGTATTTTATGACTCATTCATACTAAAGCCTGGTTTTACAACACAATGCGCCATCTTGGGAAGAGATATTATGGTATTATCTGAAACATGTCTGAAAAATCTGGTGAATCAGCATGGTATCTCTACTATTTTTAGAACTGCCAGGACGTACAAGTATATAAGAGGGAGAATTGTAATTTACATAACAACTAATGCTCCATATCTTTATCTATAATAATCTGTATATCTTGAGTTAATGACGTTAAAGTATGCTCACTTACTGAAACTGATCTGAAGACCACCTTCAGCTCCATCTGAAGCTCTCACAGCATCTGATTAACCCTCCTGTTATCCTCAAACAGGAGAGGATCGCCAGAGCATCATAATCATGGTCCTCCTCAACATCACCCTCAGTCTCAGACACATTCTCTTCTATGTCACCTTCGCTGTCAAAGACCTTTGTTTAGTCCAGAGGTCAGCAACCTGCGGCTCCGGAGCCACATGAGGCTCTTTAGCTCCTCTCCAGTGGCTCCCTGTGGATTTTTAAAAATGGAAATGAATAACTGTTTTTTGTTTACATTTTCATTTTTATTTATCATTGTTGTAGGTCTATGGTACGATGGTATGACGGAGTATTAGGGCAACGTTGAGGAAAAAAAAAAATCTGAGATTTCAAGAATAAAGTCATAATATTACGATAATAAAGTCATAGATTTACAAGAAACATAGTTGTAATATTATGAAAATAATGTCATGAGTTTAAAAGTAAAAAGTCGTAATATTATGTTATATATTAAGTTTTTAAAGTAGTAAATTAACGTGTTATTTTCTTTTTTCTCGTAAAGTTATGACTTTATTCTCGTAATATTATGACTTTTTTTCATAAAGTTATGACTTTATTCTTGTAATATTACGACTTTTTTCTTGTAAAGATATGACTTTATTCTCTTAATATTACGATTTTTTTTCTCGTAAAGTTATGACTTTATTCTTGTAATATTCTGACTTTTTTCTCGTAACGTTCTGACTTTATTCTCTTAATATTACAACTATTTTCTTGTAATATTATGACTTTATTCTGTAAATCTCAGATGTTTTTTCCCTCAATGTGGCCCTAATACTCCGTAGTACATTTGCACTTTGGCCCTCACTGCATTAGACTTATATATATTATATACTTAGACTATAAACTGTGTTACCTTCATCACAATGCTCTAATGTTTTGCGGCTCAAGACAGATTTTGTTTTTTTTCTTTTTTGCCAAAAATAGCTCGTTTGATGGTAAAGGTTTCTGACCCCTGGTTTAAAGAGAGATCACACAGAGAAGTGGTTTAGAAGGCTTCTGTGTAATATTTGATATTTTTACCCACCTGAAAAAAAAATCGGTGCCTGATCGTAACGGACGTTTCATCGTTGTCTCTGGTAGACTCTTTCATATACCAGCTTTATTAGTATGTGTATATACCCCTATATGACCACGCATCTATCCTCCATAATCTCCATAATGGTAAAATGATAAAGAAGCGTGTTATTAACATTCGGTAGTGTTTTCTTCAGGCTTGTTTCTTGCAGGCTGTTCCACTCAGTCTGCTCTCTCACATTAAGCTCCAGATCATAGATGGAGGTTGACTGCCAACACACCAGTTGGTCTTTGTGTGGGCTGCAGATAGTCTGTGCGTATGTGTGTGTGTGTGTGTGTGTGTGTGTGTGTGTGTGTGCCCATCTGGACATGCATGGTACCAAAACACACTTCCTCCATCCAGTTTATTTCTAACTGCAGATTCACTCTCACTCTCATCAAACTGTCCATATGCTGTATT
>CAKALG010030729.1:0-19422 GCA_916700815.1 Helicolenus hilgendorfi | reverse complement strand
ACTGTACAACATGAGACCAATATTAGCCGACATAAAAGAAAAAAATTAATTTGCCCAATTGAAAGAAATTCCTGAAGACATCTCCATTTTTCTGTCTTAGATGGTTAAATGGGCTTGTTTTGTGTCCAGTTTGCAGCCTCTACTACTTCTATGTTGTTTACAATTTCTGATTCTTACAAACAGTCCCTTTAAATATAACAGGTTGTAACTTTAGAACAGTAAAATTTGAGTTTACCTCTCAGCCGCTTAGTGAGCGATTCATGCAGCTGGAGTTCAGGTTGGTTTCCTCCTTCCTGTTCCCCTCAGCCCTGAGAGAGAGAGAGAGAGAGAGAGAGAGAGACATCCACCATCACAAACATACCACAGTGCAGCATATTGCCATATTGACCATCTTGCAAAGAAATTAAAATTCACACTGGGTTTTCTGTACAGACTAAAGTCCTGTTTTTCCATTGCATCAAGAAAACGCTTAGTTGCTGGCCTTTTCTTGACTCGGATTGATTTTGGTGATTCTACTCACAGGTTTTCCTCACCGTCCACCTTGTTTAAACTTGACCCCCTGTATCACTCAACCTTGTGGTATGTCACTAATTCTGGCTTCAGGACCCATCATTGTACCTCATAGCCTACAGCATGGTAGGATGGTCATTCCTCACTCCGGAGATTACAACATTGGTACATTTTAGTCTATAAAATCATCTCTGGCAAATTTCCTACTTACTTAAGCTGGAAGTTTGTATTTCTCCAAAACAGCTATAATCTTAGGTCACATAAATGGCTTCAGATAAAAGGGCCATCTATCAGCTGGCAAAACAAGCCTGATCCACCACAGTCCTGGAATGATCTGCAGGCCAAGCTTAAACTTGAGACTCTTATCTCTTTAAATGATTTTAAACTGGTCACTGCAGTTGCTTCAATTAAATAACAAGCACATGACCAACATGCTGCCCTGTTAATGCACTGCAGGATGTATTTTGTAGTACTTGTTGTTGCTGCCATGATTCATTGTTGTTGTCTTTTTATGTGTTGGATGCTGCTATTTGACCCCGTCTTGGCTAGGTCTCCGACGATGTGTATCAATTTGTCACCTGTGTGTAAATATCACACAGAGTGAATCTGGAGTCTTTCAATCAATTGATTTGTTAAACAATGCTTCAATCTTTCCAGCTGTTGCTAACCAGATGGTGCTTTTTTATGTTATTTTTCTATCTTTTGCAGAAATTCAAGTATATTTCATCTCAACATTGGACGAAAAGAAACATGTACAAGACCAGAGAGGATTTGCTGTCACGTGACAAGAGGGGATGTTAGAGAAAAGAGCAAGTAGGAAAGAGCCTCGACTCTAGACAACAGGACACTGGCGCAAACTGTGACAAGGTGTGCATCCACCTGTACCGCCACAAAACTCATTATCACAGGTGTGTGTGGGTTTACTAAGGAAATTATAGGTGTTGCTGTCCATGTGGGTCGTAAAAAGACGGTGTGTTTTGGGTGTAAAACAACTTTTAAAACACAGAAACATTTGTGCAACACAAAATCACAGGTACGTGTTTTCATATTTCAAAGAGCGTCTCAGATACAGTAACTTGTACCCCCGCGCACCTACACATAAACCTCACATACATGCAGTCATTCATTTTTGTTTCAAACACACACACAGATGTGTTTTCCAGCAGCCTCCGGCACATTCCTACCACATGCTGTTGCAACACGTCGGTCGTCCTTCTAGCTGACTGACTACTGATAACCTATAAACACACACACATCATCTGTCAGCTCAGACTGCAGCAGACAGACCGCTTATTGTCAAAGTAAAGACCGCAACATTCAGACTAACTATCACGGATTATATTATGGAGTTATTACGGACAGTGGATGATTTAAAATACTGTAAATAAAATACGCAGTGGATAGAAAAAGAATCTTATCTAACTGATAACGGCGTTTCTGCTCAGCGTTTCTGTCAGTTTCTACCATAGACTGTATATAAAGATGGACGATGCGTCTCCACTGCCTCCCACTGTACAAAAGTGAAGACACAATATCCCGGATACGGGAGCTGCTATTTTGATTTTGACGTCATTTAGAGCCAGAGTCTGCGCAGCGGTGATCATCTAACCCTAACCCTAACCCTAACCACCCAGGCCAATCACGAGCCAAGCACGGTCGCAGAGTGAGCAACGCAGCTGCTACGTTAGCACTACGGTAGCTGTTGGGCTAAAAAGACACAACAACTAACCATAATATCTCCATAACTACATTTATGATCAAATTGACACAAGTTCTATTACACAGACTTGTGACGGTCATGGAAAGTTAACGTTACATCTCCTCCCGCCTGCGGCTGTGCAACTACTTCACTCAGAGCAGCTGTCAATCACAGCTACCAATCATGATGTCTCACCTCCTTTTCAAGGCATCAAATAACTAATTCAAACCAAATTTATCAGACAAATTAACACTTAAACATAAATCTGTGTGATAAGAACTACCTAAAATGACAGAAACCATCTTTGGGAAAAAATGTATTTGACATGTACTTTGACTTTTTAGTTTGGCCCATGTCCATCCGCTAACATGGAGGGGGCGGGACTTATGACCTATACTGCAGCCAGCCACCAGGGGGCGATCAAGATGTTTTGGCTTCACTTTTGGGGAGCTGTCATATCATCCATCTTTATATACAGTCTATGCTATTCTACTCTCAAGTCTAAACACAGTAAACATGATGCTGCACGTCCAAGCCAATCAGACAAGTTATACAAAAAGGTTTTCATTGATGTGACCTCACCTCGTTGGTTTGCTTTGGTCCGAACCAGAGGGAGGTAATTTACTGTACTTCGAGTTTGTTTAGGATCAAATACAAGCTAACCCGAGGTTATAAACAAGTCACATGACTCAAAGATGGTTTGTTTATTGGGCAATTTTAGCAGCATGTAATCTTGCCTGGTTGGAATTAGAGGAGGTTTAGAGGTTGAAAACAAATCTGGCTCCAGTTTATGCAACTTAAGCTCCAACTCTTCTTCTGCACATGATCAGATGTGTTTTAGTGCCATTTGCAATAGGTAGGTTGGATTACACTGCTACTTGTGTAAAAAACAAGTACAGATTGTATAAAAATTTGGCAATCTAAAGTCGTTTCCCCCCTTCCTTTTATTTCCTACTAAAAGCTGTATGGCATCGACCTCTAATAGTTAAGGTTAGGTATTGACCTTGAATGGTTAAGGTTAGTATAGGTCGTCCGGCAGCGAGTCTTGTGAGAGTTTTTGCAAGTTTTCGCAATTTGTGTGTAGACACAACCCAATAAATATACCAACTAATTGAGTCCATATACAAGTATAGTATTAAAGGATGAATTGCTGGTTTAACAGCACTAAACTGGAGTGGCGACATCCACACCATTATTTTCATGACATAGTATCATGAACTTTTCTTAAACTGTTCGAAGACACAATTATTTGTTAATTATTTTTAATCAGTCAGCAGCAACCAGAAAGATGGCTGCTGCAAGTGTTGAGAAGAATCCATTTCTATAGAGCATTATTCATGAAACTGAATTGCAGTGTTGCAAAGTTAATTAGATTGTTTAACAAACTAAATTCAACCCCAACAGTCAAGTCTCTCCTCCTCCCCACATCTACTCTTTCCTCCATTCTCTTCATCCCTTCTCTCCTCACATGACTCATTTCTCCTCTTCTTTTCTCACCCACCACACACACTCCTCTCAAGTGTTGCTGTTTTTCTCTCTGATTTGATGACAGACAGCAAATTACAGACCTCAGGGAGAAGCTGCATTCCTTCTTTCTACACCCCCCCGAGTCCTGACCAGCTGAGAGCCACGCTGTCGAGTCTCTCTCTCACCACTGAGTGCCAATGATCATAATGACACTTGCACAAGCCAAAAACAAAATAACAAAAATGCCCATAAACGCGTGTACTCGAGGGCACACAGCAACAGAAACACAGTGCAAACTTATCAGGGTTCCCACTTTTTTCTAGAGATCATTTTCCAGGACATTTTCAGTGTTGATCTAGCTGGTATGACAGACAGCGATCGTACCATACGCTAATGAATAGGGGTGAAAGAAAATATAGAATGTAACGAGTATCACAATATTGTGTTTTGTGATACTCTATCGAGATTCAAAAACACTTGATTTTTCTCAGTGGATGTGTCCTCTCAAAGTAGTGCTATGATGCTGGATGTTACAGGGATACTGTGATAAATGCAAATCCAGAACCCACTGTTCTGATTGTACAAAAATGTAAACTTTTAACTCAGATTTTATGTACATGGTGACAGCATCTACTGTTTTTTCCAGGATGCGTGGGATCCCTGTCTGTGCATATATTCACACACACACACAGTAACACACACACACACACACACAGAGTCACATGTTGCTGCAGTCAGACAAAGACGATGTTCACAGCTACAAATTTCAGTCAACACATTGTGGGCATACCACCTTAATCTAGTAAACACCTAACTGTGTTTTTATTGCGAACAGATAGACTTCATTGTTCTTCAGACTCACTAAACAGCCTTAGACGACGTCTGTATTTCCATGACTGCAAATTACATGACATTCTTCAATTTAAATGCAACACTGCAATCAACTTTAAACTGCAGCAGCTCACAGTCAACACTACAGTCGCATTTCTTCACATTGCAGCAACACAATACTCCTCGATATCTGCCAGCGCCATCAGCAACTAAAAAAGTGTAAAATAAAGCCAGGGCTTTGTGAAACGAGGTGGAATAAATACTCAGATGAAAATGATGAATATTATAGAAAAGAACACATATTGTAGTTTGTTCATTATGAGCCAAAAAGGCTCTACATCTATTTTCATCTGTTGATAAGTCATATGCTTCCAAAATGTCCAAAAGGTTTCCTGAAAAGAATGCGAACTTAGGTACTAATGGTGCCTCCAAATGGGGTTGCGTTTACCTTGTTCACGAGAAGAGTCCATATGAACACCCCCCTCATGTCGTATTCATGACCTTGTAAGTGGAAAGGTTCTGAAAGCTCAGAGTTCACGACTTGCGACGTGTTTGTTGACGTTGTCAGAAATGGTGGAGTTCATTTTTCGGTGCATAAAAAGTAAATATATTGTAGTTTTAGTCATATATTGTTTATCTTAATAATTTGATAATATGTCTGAGGAAAATGTTGATATTCCCAACAGCCTCATGTTTTTCCTCTGTCATTATGCCTTTGCATTTACTGCATTATGTTACCCACTTGTTAGTTTGCTATATCGTTAGCCTCTGTGGCTTCTAGACGCCGACAGTAACGTTGATATTGATGTTGCTTAGAGGCAGTGTTCTCCCGACTTAACCACTTGAACGCCAAGCATATTGTGTACACAACTTCCCATGTTGTAAACACAAGCTCAAGAGTTATATTTGAAGGCACCAGAACTACAAAGAAAATGAAGACCATGTTCAATTGATCCAATTCCAATTAATGAATTCCAATTTCTATATTAACCTCTTTCAATTAGTGCACAGAAAGACATCTGGACATGCAAAAGTTGGCTTGTGTGTTGAGGACATTTTACTTTTAACTTGAAGCAAAAAATATATATATATTAGAAAATAAACCCCTAAACTGATGCGTTACCTTGTTTTAATTGTGAGCATCTCTTCGAGTAGATAACATTGTACTCACTAAACTACTTGTTGAGATCGGGGAATCCCGGAAAGAAAAACAAGCAGTCAGATGATTTTACGGGTTGTAGACAAGCCAACAGTTCAGTCAAAGTATCTAAATGCTATTTCTGGAGTTTTATCACAAGGTGATACCTGAAACGTCTGTAACACACAGTAAAACTGAGCGTGCATGACTGTTAAGTCTAGTAAATTCTTTAAACTGTAATGGATGTTTACAACCTGTTTGACTGTATGACCGCTCATGCCTTTTCTCCCCCGCTGCTGGACGTTATTGTGTTGTTGCAGATCTCAACAATTAAATTGAGTAAGTACAGTTTTTTCATCCCTGATAGAAATCATGGCCAAATCTACGAAAATAAGACCCAGGATGTAATAAACTGAAATCCAAGCAGTCGGGATAGTTGGGATATAGTACGCAGATATAGGAGTAACACGCGCATTTATTTCTTTAAAATAGTAACTTGGTCAACTTTGTCCATTAGTGACCAAAAATGTGTCCTTTAAAATCTCAAATACAGAGCAGTAAGTTATTGATATAGTTTTCCCCCTCGGGTTCAGTAAGAACATGTGACGAGTGGAGAAGCACCACGTCGTCCCAGAGCAGACTTAAGAAGAAGAGAACAGTGAGTTGTCCGGCGTTCAGTGGAAGAGGAAATGTTGTGCTGGTTCGAGGTTCGGGGGCAATGTTTTGAAAGTGACCTCATCCCCCCCGCCCGCCACCCTTTTCCCGAGAAGAGTAGTCAATCTGACAAACGAGGAGAGGGTAAGAGCTGACATCCTCTCTCACTGACAGCAACTTTTACTATCCGACTGCTTTACATGAGAAAAACCCATTCAGTAATCTGCACACAGAAACACACACATACACACATAGCAACAGAGATACAAACCACAAATACAGGCCTCCACCCCATATGACACACTAGGATTACTATACTTGTGAGGACATTTCATTTTTAGTTTAACCTAAAATCCACTTCATCCTGCAAACAATTCTGATAAATAATTATTTAAGCAAACGTGCTAAATATTTGCTGGTTCCATCTGCAAAGTTTCACGGTTTTTAATTGTAGTAAATCAAATATTTTTGGTAATTATTTGAACCATTGTTCAGTCAAAACAAGCAAAGAAGTTGGCTCGAGCACTGGAAAATTGTGACGGGCATTCTTCACAATTTTCTAATAAACTAAACCAATTGAATAATGGAAAAAGTATTCAATGGATCAATCAGCAATGAACGTTATCAGTTGAAGCCATAAACAAGTTACCGATTACAACAATATTCAATTTCTATAATGTAACTGTCAAGTCAATTATATTTTATATAGCCTGATATCACAAATTTTCCTCAGGGTGCTTTACAATCTGCACAGCACGACACCATCTGTCCTTTTCGAACTTCGCTTTAAATAAGGAGAAACTCCCCAAACAAACTCTTTAACAGGGAAAAAAAATGGAAGAAACCTCAGGAAGAGCAACAGAGGAGGGATCCCTCTCCCAGGACGGACAGCCTCATATCACATGACCTTTATCATCAGAAGAACGGCTAATAAATGGACCATGAGTTGAGATTTTCCATTGGACAAGAAGTGGTCAGAAAAATGGAAATGTGAACATCTATGATTCCACGACAACTGGGAAAATGATCCTCAACTGCTAACGAAAATCATGTGATATGATAAAAAGCTCCAGAACAGATCCTAAATGGACCTTGAGGTCAGATTGTTTTGTCGCTGCTGTTTAACCAAAGTCAAGACTGAAGACTTTGACTCACTTGTTGCTTTCTGAAGCTGGAAACAGCATCTCGACGCAAATGTCCGTTTCAACAAACTTCAACTCTCGACCCAGTTAATCTTAAACCTAAAAAACGTTAATCCAGAACTTAATCTCTCTATCCTTGTGAGGACATTTAGGCCTAATAGACATAGAAATACAAGCACACACACGTAGGAGGGCCTCTCTGCTGCTGGGATAAATCTGCAGTTTCCTGAAGGGAAGCCCACTATTCCCCCAATAAATCCCCCTCATCCCCCCACACACACACACACACACACACACACATACACACACATAACCCCTTCATGCCCCTGTGGGAGACCTCCCATTGTCTCCCAGTAGGAACTGGTGGCGGTGGTGGTGGTGGAGGGGGGAGTCCTGCCAGGAAACCCATCAGGCCGTCCTGAAAGCTGCTTCCTGAAGGCAGCAGGAAAACACCGGAGAGAAGACAAGCAAAAACTTGGAGCTGAACAAATAGAGCCAGCGTGACGCACACACACACACACACACACACACACACACACACACACACACACACACTGTGGCATCCTGCAGCCAACAACAGCACAGAGGCCGACATCACATGATTTGATGATTAGATAACGTGTTCTCACTTTTAGCCAAAGACTCAAGTGTTTAAGTGTCACACAGTAACACTCTCTCGCCTCTATATATATACATATACAAACATACATACGCGACTTTCTGTCTCCCATCTCTTCAACATAAATCACACTCTGACGTCACATCTCTAACATCTTGCGTGTCCTGCTGTATCTGGGTAAAAAGAAAAATCATCTTTTTTTATAACAGTCAGGTTGACTTCAAACATCACATGCGTCCTGTGTCCCCTCCCTCTTCCTTCCAGATTCTCCAGCAAACACAATCAGGCACATTCAGCCTCCACAATGAGGCTTTATGCCTGTTTGGTGGCAAAGCTGTTTTCGAGAAGTTTTGTGAGGCCTCGTTGTTTTCTCCACACCAGACGCCCCTTCTACTCTACACTCCCTGCCTGTTCCCAACTGTGTCCAGGTCACAAAATGTCACAAAGTGAATTTAATAAAGTCACTGGGGAAATGCCATTTCACACCAAGCACAGTTTCCCTTCAAAAAATGTGCACAGAAATGTATAAAAACTGATGTTGTGGGTTCGTGCACACCACAGCGGAACAATCGCAAACAAATGTGGCCGATGACAACAGGATCAGTTCAGGCTACTACAACTCCCACAACACACCTGAAGCCTCATCTATTTTATATTCTACATTTATCAATGTGCACATTTACAAGCCATGTTAATACAATATGCCCAAACTGCATGTACATTGAAAGAGGTACTGATTGCTGAGATGGAGGCAAAATCCATAGTCCTTGTTCTGAGCGAAAACACGTTCCATCGTTCATCTGATATCTGAGGTTTCAGTAGTCCGAGTTAGGGATGCAACGATCCGACTTTTTCAGTCCCGATAGCGATACCAGGGCTCTGGGTATCGGCCGATACAGAGTACCGATCCGATAGCAGTGTTTAATTTATAAGCTGTATGCCTGTGTGGAAGTGACTCGGATCATTCTTTTATGTTTAAGGAAACATCAGGCTTGACTTAAACATTGCATTTATAACTTTGTAAAACAAAATGTAATAATACATAGATATACAGATATTGAATTGTTATTTATTATTAAAAAAATAAATCGTACACCAAAAACTTGGCACAAACATCTTCAAAACCTTTTAAATGCAGCAAAAAATTCAAATTCCAGTATAATATATATAGTATACAAACATAAAATGTAATTTAATAGATGGGCCCCATTGTCACCGATGTCCGATCCAGCCATCTGAGTCAGTATCGGCCCGATATCTGATCCGGTATCGGTGCATCTCTAGTCTGAGTTTGTCAAATCAAGTTGGCATCTTCCAAAGTTTCAGTCCTCTTAGTACAAAAATCGCACTTTGTGTTCCTGTCCCTCACTTACAATTGTAAAAGTATTTTGGTAGATTCTCTCGTGCCAGTAACAACTTTTGTTGCTGTTGTGAAACTGAACTGAACTGCATTGTGGTTTTGCGTCCAGTAAAGATTCAAACATGGACGACCACAGAACCAAATGACCTGACTGGACATGAATGAATTCTTGGAATAGCAACATTATATGTTTCTTTCTGGAAACAATGATGTTAGCATCAGTTTGCAGAGCTGCACAGTTTGTATCCCAGCAGCAGCAGCAGCATCCAGTCAGCTGAGACTGAGGCGGTCCGAGGCTTCACTGCTGCTCCCCCTCCTCTCTGAAACTAAACAGTGATCTCACAAATCGAGTTTTCCCCAATTAGTCAGTTTCCAGCTCTGATGTCATGCTGCATTTTGGACTAAAAACACCTTGTTTTCCCTTCATGGTGAGACACAAACTATCCAGGCCTGTTTTCCCAACATGACAAACTGAACCTTTGTTGAAGCTGCTTTTTAAATGCACAAGAAAATAACTGAATTTTCCATCTACAAATTGTGTCTCTTTCCGCCCATTTCCTTTTCCTCTAATCACTTCAGCTCTTTGTTTTGTAGCCAAGCAAATAAGTAAAATAAACCAGCTTATTGCATCTCTAAAAGTCTCTCCGAGTTGACCTAGATATCAGGTCCACAGATTTCTGTTTAAGACTGTGACCCATTTGTCTCTTTCACAACAGTAGCAACTTGAGTCTCCAGATGTTTGATTCTCATAACTACAGAACAGGACCAGATGTGAGCAGCTTTCTGCCCAAAAACAACTAAAATATGTGTATATCATGTTATTTCCTTCACTGGTGGAAATTATACCAGTTCAGCATCTCTTTGATGGAGAGCGTCGGGGTAATGACAAGGTGTACGTAGGGCTTTGAAATGTCTCCCAAAGCTCCTGCGAACATACCTTCATCACCGTGGAGCTGCTGCTGCGGAAAATACATGTTTGTGGGCTCTAATTCAGTTTTCCATCAGGCACTGATTCAGTTAGCTTCTCAAATTTGGGCCGGTCATTACTCCTGAGGGGCAATCTGATGTCTGCCAGGCATTACGAAACGTAATTGAACATATCGATGCCATGCAGCCATCGCCGAGACAATCTGCAGAGTGATCTCACACAAATTGCAAAGGAGACTCCTTTCATAAAATGTGGCTTTTACTTGCCCTTCTTCTGTTGCTTCGTCTGTTATGTTACTTATTAAATTTATTACAAAGTAATTTACTAATGCTTCATGAGTTGTAAGCAATAACAACTAACTTTTAGGTTGGCAAGTTGTGTAAAGTACCTCTGGCTCCACAGGGATAATCAATTTGTCCTTTTTTAGCTCTTTAGTTCAGACTCCAATGGACCGTCTGACCTTTCCCAATGCAACCACACGAGGTGAAAACAATCTATGTAATCCAATTTTATTCTTTTTTATATTCCTGCCTGTCTTTTTAAAAATTGTTTTTAATTTTTATGTTCCGTTGGCTTTTTTATCTCTTCTTTCTTGTTTTCATCCTGTGTTGCTGCCGTGGGAACTCAACATGTCAGTGCTGTTCAGCCTCTTTATATGACTTCATAGGGCAGAGGTGCTTTTCCATAGTGCTAAACACAACATTTCTTCCATTATGAGCCAGTGAACAGAGGTGATCTCTGTGCTGCTGAGCCACTTTGAAACTGGAGTTCAAGCCCTCACTCTCACTTTGTCCTCAGAGACGTTGTCACAGCCATCACATTCAAAATCTTGAGACGGCGTCAGAGAAAGTTTGAGTTCAACCACAAACTAAACTTCACTCTCTTCAGTAGCACACAAAAGCTTTCATTGTTTGATCCAAAAAGGAAAAATTGGGTCCAAAAGGTTTTGTGGCATCACAGTGACATGCAGGAAGTGTTTCTAAAAGCAGTCGTGGTTTGGTTCTTCCACAGAGAGAAGTGGTCAGCTGAGGCAGAGCGACAGTCTGACCTTCATGGTGCTCAAACCACAAGAGTTGAACCAGTCTAGCCTGACTCAGTCAGATGGTTTGTTACACAGAACCATCTGAGAAGCCGCCATTGAAAACTGTGAATCATGATCAGTGTCTGGTAGACTAAACATATTCACCAGATGAATCAAAATGCAGCAGTGATTGGTTAGTTTGGCATTTTCCCACCCTGTTGTTTGTGCACAGTTTGATTAGTGCCTCTTTCCCAAGCTCTTCCCAAGTACTTGAGTTAACGTGGGTATTTTTAGCCCAGTGTTTTTCATTCAGTGTTTCTCAGGCAGTGAAGATAGCAGAGGATTAAACCACAGTGGTAGACACTCACTGACAATCCTAGAAATTCATACTATATGGTCTTGTTTTGTTTTACTATTTGTTTTACATTCATCATAAAGCATGACTGGTTGTTACTTCATATACAGCAATTTGTAACATTTTAAAGGATAAATCTGGCGATATTCTGTATTTTCATCTTTATGTAAACAAATCCTGTGAAAAGACCAAAACCAACAATGATTTGATCTGTGTAGGCAAAACCTGATGCATCTAGGGAAGTCAGGAAGTTGCTTGTTGGTTTTGATAATAACTAAAGAACATCCGCAGCCTTGTCCTTCAATAACCTTTTAATTTCTTACTAAACTGTTCATGATGTTGCACACACAAGGGTGGTCTGTCATCTTGAGATCATGACTTAAGTATTTAATTATCTGGACTTCCACATCTGTTGTCCTCCTGTCACCACCACTTAGTCTTATTACCTCAAGATATAATGGATGGGATTCTGAGATGCTCATTCATTTTAAAAAGGTCCTTATCACAAGTTATCTCAAACGATCAAACTACTTTCTCATGATCACAAGGGAAATATCTTTTTTTTTCCCCAAGATAACTGAGTTTTCCAGTGTCTCATTTTACTCAGAAAGTCTGTTCAAGTTTAATGGCTAGACAGACTTACATAAATGTCAAAATAACAAAGTTGATTGAATTTATTCAAAAGGCCAAGAGGAAGGGCTTCATGATGAAAATAATCAGACAACTAAATTGTTAAATTAAGTCACATTTCCACAAATCCACAAATCCTGTCATCTTGAGACGTTTGAAACCTGTCCAATATCTCGAGATAACAATTAAATACAAACTCAATCTGCTAAAATCTTTTTGAAAAACACCTAAATTGTTTTCTTGAGTTTCATAAGACATGACCTCGAGACTAATGGGGCAAATAACATCACGAAAAACTCTTGTGAATATTAAAGCTACAAAGAACTAAGATGACACAACTGCCTTTGTTTTACTAATAAATATTTGTCTAATTCCTATTTATTATGTTCTGCTGTGTACAGCTGTGTGTTCTTGTATTGTTATAGCTCTGTACTTCCTGTCCAGCTTGAAGCCAACTCTGGAGCCATTGTTTTAAAACTGTTGTACATGGTCTCATGCTACAAAAATCAACAGACAAGGATTTCTTTTATACCTCGTAAAAACTAAAACCACGGGTAGAAAACTCGCAGCTGCTTCTTTCAAACACGCTGAGCTTCTGAAGAGCTTCTCCTCCTTTCAGGGACAATTTGGAAAGCCACTCCAATCAGAGGATCTGGCATGAAGCTGAAAGTGGTAATTTCCACTTTCAAAGCCTGGATGCCTGCTAATTATGATGAAAACATCCTGCTATCGGGTTCCACACAGCTCCGACACTTAAAACATTGTTGCCTTAGAAGGAAAAAAAAAAAGCTTAGAAAGCTGAACTTTAAAAAGGTAAACAAACCACAGACTTTCTCTGAGCAGAGAATTAATATGTTTAAACTTTCCTGGAATTATTGTTGTGATTTTAAATCAATGACTATCAGTTTTAATAACAAATAAACAACAGGCTCAAAATTCCTCCTTGATCTGATGCGTTAAAAAAACGACCCTGTCTCCCACAAAATGACGTTCCCATACAACTACACTGCACTGGGGTAAAGTCCAGTGTTTAAAGGTACTTCAAAATACAAAGAAATTGATTCTCAAAGGCTGCGAATGCAACCAGAGGGCTGTCCATCCTCACCAAGAAGTGGCGTTCACACACAGTAAGGGTCGGAGATAATAATGCAGACCAAATCCAAAACAAAGACAACACAGGCTGTTACTGAAGTAAAAATGTAAACGAAGACGGTGAATGAGACTGTAAAATTGCTTGTGCACACAGCAGCGATTAAATATTAATACGGGGGTTCTTTTGGATTGCAAACTCACCAGATTACCTCTGGAAATAACGGCAATTTTGAGTCTGACTGTAGTATGCTGTCATTTTAACACTGGTGAGTCCAGCTTTCTCTTCGCCCATCATGTCACTGCAGGAGTACCTCACAGTCTGGAGGCGCTAAAATTAAAACCACTCGTAATAGAGCTAAAAATACGACAGCATACATCTTATCAAGCTTATGAGTATGAGCACACACCCAAACTGAATTCAGTTTTAATTCAATAAACTGTCCTTTTGTTTTTAGATGTAAACAACATGAGAACACATGAATTAGGAAGTGTGTATAAAAGAAAAAAAATAACAGGACCAGGAGAGTAAATATCCAGACTAGCATCAGAGTGTAACACTGACCTACCGACACCTCCAACTAAACTTACAGTGAATCTATTTTTGAGGCGACAGCAGTAAGTCAAACCCCAGAGTCCTGTTGCAGAAAAACACTTTACCCCCGGGTCACAAAGTTGTTGAGAGATAAATACTAATTTAAAGTTTCTGCATACTCAAGTCATCCTCGTGCAGCAAACTGTCTCGTGGTTATCAAGTTAGGAAATGTCTTTGCCTTAGTTATATTTCAAAAGCAACTTCAAGAAACAACCTCCATCTGAAAATGACAAATTACAGTTAAGAATACAGTAGCCAATTAAAACTGCGTATTTAGATTTCATTTCTGTTTCGTTTTACAAGAAGACCCTAAAATGGAAGTTCAACAAAAAGGCCACCGCATCCGGATTCCTAACTAAAATAAATAAACATTATTTTTTTTCAGATCAGATTGTTCCATATTCTTCATGCTTATTCCCAAACCAGTAAATAGATTCCCCGCTTTCTTAATGGTTACTGTCAAATTAACCTCACTCATAAACAAGAAACAAAACTTCCATTACTTGAGCCAGAAACGCTCTCCGTAACCAGTAGCAACCATCAACCATCAAACTGGACATGCTATCAAACTTGTAGTTAAAATAAAATGTGCAGCTTTCTGTTAACAAACTCTTCCACTCTAAAACCCCAGTAATCTGAGGTTGTGATAGAGTGCTCCAGGGATGACGTATTTTTGTAGGCCAACAAAAAGCCAAGGGGATTTTTCCAGTGGCTTTTGGATTATTGCAGAAAATAATAAGCTCTGTGGCAATCAAACGTTTATGATATTTACACATTTTGTTCAGCAAGATAATCTTCACAAATTAACACCTCTTTATGATTTTTGAAGTGTGAATGCAATCGCCAGAAGTAAAAAGCTAACGTTAGGCTATAAACAAACTACACCATGTTCGCATGACTGTGAGTATAAACAACGAGGCTGTAAAGGCGAATGAGTCGGTGTGATGACGTTTAGTCTCATTTAGCCACTAGTTAGTAGCCGCCTTTTTAAAGACACAATTAGTATTTATTGATGTATTTTATGTCGTAGAAAAAAATGCTAAAATCTCTTCAGCTTGTGTTAACCACTGATCTTATTTCAGGCATCTAGCTAAAACCCACTGACTTCAAGACGAGGGAACAGGAAGTGCTAAAATACGAACTAATTTCTGGGTTTTGGGACTCATTCCTGTAGCACTCTATTACCTTCTTTAACATCTAACGCCAATATACTTTTAAATGATTTTGTTCTACAGTATCTGCATGTGGCAGCTAAAATATGGCTTTAGTTTAACAATGGTTAAACCTTCAATAACCGACTTGTTTTGGTCACTTGGGGGCAATGGAAACAGGTTGTGAACACAACATTGACATGTCATCACTTTTTAAGTTTATATTCTGAGCTTGTTAGCAAATAGCTGCTTTTTTTTAACAAATCCAATAGTTACAGAGTTGTGTTTATATCCACCTGATGAATACATGTCCAATATTAACTCTTTAAGCTCTGTTTTGGGTCTCTACCAACCAGGCTGCAACACTTCTGACAATAGAGGAGGTGGCGGGGGGATTTCCATCCCATGTAGCAGCCTCACCCACAACAGCATCTGGGAGATATTTATTCTATAATTGCTCTATCAACTAGTAAACAAACTATTTATGAAGCACTTTCCGAAACAAAAGTGCTTTATGGAAGAAAGAAAAGGAAGGAGTTGGAGAGAGAGACAAGAATTCATGCAGAGTTGTACAAACCACAAAATAACCAAGGTATGAAATCAAAGGGAAACAAAAGGGTTTTAAGATGCTTCTTAAATATGCACTGATTTGTGGAGCAACAACAACACAAATATGATCACGAAGGCACAATAATACGCTGCATCTATATCTATTGAGAATATCAATATCTGACATTATTAAATCACATTATACTTCTCAGACTAGGACATCACAAAACACCAGTTTTTCAGACAGACTAGTTACATTTTAAGTATAGAAAAGGACCTTTGGTTGGGCGATTCTTTCAAAAAGTAGTGAAAAATGTTATGTTTGAGAGAGTTATAGGGACAAAATATTAGGGTATATGATTAAGAAAATCCATAACAAATTGAACACTGTAGTAACAATAATATGAGTCACTTTTTAGAGCTATAAAAAGCCTAAATTGACATATAGGGTAGGCCTATGACTTTACAGATAGAAATCACATGTCTCTATTGAGATATTAAAGGATTTTGGTGACATTCATGGAAGTTTAAAACACTATAAAGCACAATAAGATAAACACATAGTAGGACACAAAGTCCTGCACATAAACAGGAGCATCAACAACACAGATTTACTGCAGACAACAAGTATCTAATAAAGATATTAAAGTATTTCTTACACGCGTTGCAGGGATGGTTGAGATCAATAATGCACCACTTTGAGGCAGCTGATTATTAAAACACATGTGGTGTAAATGGTTTTGTTGTTAGTTCAGGGAGTCGATCAGTCATCAGTCAGGCAATAATCAATCAGCTAATCAATAAGTATCAGTATCATGTGTGTCTTACCTTCTGGCTTCTCTACGTCCAGTCTCACTGAGACTTGTCATGACTTTCGGGAGAAGGTAAGAAAAGTTTGGGAGGAGAAGATGAAAAAAACCTCCTACCCCTCTGACTGTTACAAAGTTACAAAACAGATGAAATGCGTTTCCGGTTTTAAATTTCAAAATAATAGTGCAGTGCTGCAAAGGGTTGCATTTTTTTGTTTGTTTTGTTTTGTTTGTTGTTGTCCTTGTTTTTTTTTGTGGGGGTTGATATGAAATCTATTAGTTTAACTTTCTATCAATCAAAATAAAATCCTGCATTCTGTATACTGTATACTGTAAACATGCATGCTGTACATAACCACTAAAGTAATCTAGTACTTTACACAATATTTAACCTTTGCACTATTTGTATTTGTTAATAATTTTCTGAAATATTTGGCTATAGATATTGTATGTTGTTGGTCATTGTTGCTTTTTATATATATTTTTATACACACGCAAAAAGGAAATCAAACATATATCAACCAAATTATATTTTTCACATTCTACATGTGTGATTACAAAAAACTGTTAAATCACTGTTAAATATAACTATATATTCTTCATATGTAGTTTAAGGGATGTATTCATTTTTCATTTCAAAATTTATTTCGAACATGTAGAATACAAAAAAATAAAATAAAAAATAAAGAAAAAGAGTGATCATACCAACAAGTGGACATTCAGAAACAAGTAGTATTTACATACAATGAAAAGCATAAGAAAAATAAATTGTCAAACACTTGATGCCTTGATTTACATATTCGAAAAGGAGTGAGAATAAGTATAAACTTATTTAATCCCACCCCTTCTCCATAAGTCAATTATTAATTATTAACCAGCTTCCTTATTGAGCCATACATATACTCTAATTAAATTTTCCTAAATTTGTCAAACCATAATTATTATTATTTATAATTATTCTAACTATAATTATTACCTTTTATCTTAAAATCCCATTGGCTTTTTGTCTAGGGAACCAGGACGATGTTAACTTCCTGGTTGGCCTACACAAATACGTCATCCCTGGAGCGCTCTGTTGTTGCCTGGACTGTAGCATCAATTAAAAATACAAAAAACATACATTATACAGTTACAGATAGCTTTATTTATATAACTATAACTATAAATACAAGAATAAAAACAAGACGAGATAAAAGAATAAAGGAATAAAATAGAATAAAGTGCCACGAGTATTGCACATTACAAATTACATTCCACGAATGTATCTAATTGCAAACACGGACAACCATTATATGGTTAGTGCAAAATAACTTTACATTCAAAATAAATTTATTTTTACACTATATTCAGTACTATTGCACTATTTGCACTACCATTGGCACACTGTCACTTCCCTGCTGTACTTATGTTATCTTATTTTCATTTTACTTTATTCTATTGGATTTTATCTCATTTTAAGGTGTGTATGGGTGTTGGATGTGTTGTTTAAGCTACTGGATGCCTAATTTCCTTCGGGATCGATAAAGTATCTATCTATCTATCTAAAAATAAATTATGCATCGTCCTTTAATTACATGGCCAGTAATGTAGTAGTATTTTTAGGCTGTTTTAGGCCAAGACAAACAGGGCAATGACATTCAAGATTCAAGATTAAAGAGTTTTATTTGCCATTTGCACCTATAAGTACATTGGAATTCTGAGCAGTTTACACTGAGTCAGCTTTCAGAAAAGAAAGAAGGTAATAAGTAGCAAATTCAACTCAACACAATAAATAAATAAATTACTAAAATATAAAACGCCCTCAGTGTAGTCAATAAATAAACTAAACTACCCTCTGCATAGGAATGATACTCCCAGTATAAAAATACAAATATACATATAACACATATATATATATAATATGACAACAAGACAAATTGTGTATGTAAAGTATTTTTGTTTACACCATAACAGGCTTTTTAGCATATCTGTCAATTTACCCATGCTGTGCTTTTATTATGAAGGCAGAATCTTGTCTGATCCGGTCACTTCCGGTCTAACTGCTGACTCTGACCAGCTTTCTTGAGTTAGCGGCTGACTACAGCTCCGAGGACTCAATGACAGACAGCTGAGTCCTCCAATGAGGAACGAGTTCCAGAATGTATGGCTGGTGACGACAGAGGAGGCGGGGATTGTTCATCATTTTTAGTCAAAGTTTAGTTCAGCACATATATATAATAGTTTAGAGTCTAAATATCTAATATCCATGTGTTTTATCAAACCAGCGCTATCACGATTTAAAACGGGCTGTTAGTCACAGTTACTGACAAAAATATACATGTTAATATAGAAATAAACAGCTGAGCCTACAATAATGAGTCAGAAACTACATTATCTTCCACTGAGCAGCTGAGGACGCTGTTGTCTTTCACATTGAAGGCAGGCAGAGGATTTATGAACCAGAAACCAACACAATGATGGATGGATGGATAGATGGATAGATAGATGGATAGATAGATAGATCCAACACCAACACACCTTAAAATGTGTGCACTTTCATGGACTAAGCTACTGGAGTTACCCTGCACTATATTCATTTTTAACAGTCTCTTCTGCACTATATTCACTTTTTTAATAGTCGTGTATCACAGCTGTTACCCTGCACTATATTCAGTTTTAACAGTTTTCTTCATCTCCTTGTAATTTTATATCTGGTGTATTTTTTTGTGCTTTGCACTACTAACGTTTTTACTGCCTTTTTACTAACATGTTTTGCACTATGGTACTGTGATGCTGGAAACTTGAATTTCCCTCGGGATCAATAAAGTTACTATCTATCTATCTGTCTAATACAAGAAGATGTAAGAAATGATATGAGAATATGTAATAAGATAAT
>CAKALG010030728.1:0-11865 GCA_916700815.1 Helicolenus hilgendorfi | reverse complement strand
AGCTGCTAAAACAGCAGAGCCATGAAAGAGCCTCTGATTAAACCGCCTGCAATCTATGCCCAGCAAACCAGTAACACCAACTTCACTGTAGCAGCTATAGATTTTTAAAAAATGGAATTAAAGTGGAAATCCACTAAATTAAAGATTTTTATATGGCTATTTTGCCCAAAGCCAGAAAACAGAAGAATGCCAGACATAATGTAATAGCTGGGTATCGAACCCCAGTACTTGTACAGTTTGAAATGTGCCTGTAGCACAGAGCATAAGAAACATTAAGAAGAGCTGAAGGTTAGTTAGCTTAGTCTTTGTTAGCAAACTGAATCTTTTTAGGGGTTTTGACTGTTGGTCAGACTAAAAATTTTGAGGAAACAAGATTTGTTCTTATTTACATTTTATAGATCCGTTTCTGATAGTAAACATGATGATGTATTTTTGTGGGTGAAGCATAGGTTCACACAGAATAATTTTCTGAAAACGTTAGCTAATGCTGGCTAGCAAGTTTTGTTAGCTTGTTTTTTTTAACTATGGCTGAAGAAAATAGTTGAATATATACAGTCACTCTCCGTTTTGAGGGAAACGTATTTTCTCAGAGTTCTCACACTTTTAAAGACATGATTAACGTTGTAAACCGAAACGAAACAACGAACGCAACAAAACTACTTTTTTAGGTTTAATAAAGAAAACATCATGGTTTGGCTTAAAATGACTACGACATTGAAACAAAACAAAACCAAAATGCAACAACACGACTTGGTTAGGTTTAGGCAACAAAACAACAGGGTTAGGTTTAGTAAAATAAAAATAAAAATTACTTAAAAACAAAACGAAAACGCAAGAAATTACTCTGTTTCACCCGGGACACGAACACCGGTCTCCTGGAGGAAAGTCTGACGTTCGTTAGACCCATCCACCACAACCACCACCACCACCCCTTCTGCCAGCCAGTAGTGGACTTTCTCGCTTGTTATATCCACTATTATTCAATAACGTTTTCATTCAACAAATTGTCATTTTCATTTTCAGTAATCCACAACAAAATATGTTTCCTTCCAAACATTATTGAGAATGCAATGACGTTGTATGGGAACGTCATTTTTTAGGAGACAGGGCTGCGCCGAGTGTTAGTGTCAAGACTGACTTATCAAAAAGGGAGGCTTACAGTATCTGTACACATGTATAGCTTAAATTGGTATAGTTTGGTGTTCACCGTTTCAATCACAATTGCTGCAGCTTCCTCACCATTTTCACAAGTCGGAAATAGGTTGATGGCCCCTCCCCTTTCCGCTATACATTAAGTGTCCAGCGTTCCACATGCCATACTTCTCAGTGTGAACGCACTTATGCACTCAGAATAGCAAGTGTAAGTACGGATGTACGCAGATTGAGACACAGCGCGTGGCGTAATCATCGGCACTAAAAGAGTCTATAGATGTGGTGGAAATTTCTATGATAAAGGCTCACAGGCAAGAGAGTGTCTTTCTGAGCCTTTAATATCACACTTGTAAGCGGGCAATCACAGCCTTCAACACAGTGTCAGACTTCTAGCGCGTTTCTCCTTCACTCAGTCATTTATACAAGACGTGGTGTGGCCGCCCTGACGTGAGCGGCAGTAACACATCATCTCTCATCAGACCGTCTGCAGCTGCACTCTTGATACATAAGAGGACTGTCCTTACTGATATGCTCCAAGACCGCCACGCATGCCTGCATAATAAGTACACTGTGGTAATGTGCTAGAACATTAGGTCACTCAAAGGTTAGGGCTGTAGTCCTCTGTGTTTTTTGCCACTACTATAGCTATAACTATAGACTAAACAATTATTCGATCAATAGAGGAAATAATGTGCAGATTAATCATTAATGAAAATAATAATTGTAGCCCTACTATCAATTACCAAACGCTGCCATCAAATCAAAAAGATCTGTAATCTTGTTTGAATATTTTTTTATCAGATTTTACCTACTTTACAGGTGTGTGTGTGTACTTATGAATGATCTGAGTGTGTGGCTGTGTGGTTGCATGACCGGTGTGTGTGTATGTGTGTGTGTGTGTGTGTATAAGCCTCCATTGTCAGGTGTGTTGGCCCGCTCCAGTATCAGTGCAGTATCATATGACCAGGTACAGGCTTCAGTTACCCCTCTACCTCTGATAGAAGGCTGTAATGAGGCCATTAGATCCTGCTAATAGCTTGTAGGGTCAGTCAACCGAGAGAAAAGCCGAGGGGATCAGCTTGCACCGAGCTCTCCTGGCCTTTTCGTCTCACTCCTCACTCGGTAGAGCCCCACATTTTTCTTATTTCCTACTGCTCACTTACTTTGTACTCTCTGCCTCTCTCTTAATTCACCCTTAGCTCTCTATATGTCCTCCCCTCTTTCTCTCTCTCTCTAGTCCAAGTCGTCTCATTGGCTCTCCACTTCATTTGCTCAATTTATCCGTACAGAATAGCACTTTACATTCATTTTTCCTCTCAAATTGTCACTTTCCCGCCTCCATCTCCCAATGTGCTCTTTATCTCTCTCACTCAATAAATGTGTAGCTGTCTGACTTACTTACTCAGTCCACCTCCTCCCTCTCAGTCTGGCCTCAAACGTTACCTTTCAGTTCATCTTGATATATTTTATACTTTATATCTAATTCCCTGTCTTTCTGTTTCTCTTTATTTCATAGGTAAAGCACTTTCCATTATCAGAATATTTTCTTTTTACTCTGAGATGACAAAAAAAACATAAAAGTGCTACAATTTCCTGTACGACTGCAGCGACTAAGAACGACTGATGATTACAAATTGCTGCCTCATAGTTTGGTGATTGTCAGTACACCGTGCAGGATAGTATTTCCATCCCCATTTCATCTGATACAAGAGTGTAACTCTTTCATCTCGTACACCTTTTTTTTGTTGTGTCACCTCTGAAAGCATCCCGTTCAAAGTGGTAAACGCTTGCAGATGGTTGAGGTGTCACCTAGCAGCCCCGTCTTCACACAGCACTGGTGAGACCCATCTGTTTCTCAGCACTAATAGATGCTGCATATTATTCCAGGATAGTAAACACAGGACAAAACTGCCAGCTGAAAATGTGCAAATAACAGGTTAAAAGTGCTTTCTCAAGTCTTCTATTTACTGTAAAAAAACTTCATTCAAATCAGTAGCATAGTATAAAAAAAATCTATGTACAAGTTACTACATCCAATACACACTGCACGGGAAGAAAAATGAAATGATATGATCAATGGGAAAATGCATCAATGGAGTACCCCACTAAGACGACTTCTGAAGAACGTTGTTGAAGGTTTCTAATGTTTTTTAATAACTATAATCAAATCATAGCACGACAGGGTACACACTAAAGTCTCTCGCTGAGTCAATGAAAATATCCTGTGAATATTAGCACTGCTCTTTCCCTAGACATCATCATTACCGTCCCATCTGACCTACTTTTCATTACGACTTTATGTTCGATAGAAAGACTTTAGTTGGTAATTGCTGGGTAATTCTTTTATGTCAGCCTCTATGAAAAGGAAAATAGAATTTAATTCACGGCTCGTTAAAGCGAATGCAACTGAGAAACTGAATATTGATTGTGACCGTTAGAATAGGCTTCACGAGTCTCTGAGGTTTAAAAAACATTGACTATTTTAGTGCAAAGCTGAGGGCTGCGCACGTTGAGTGTGCCTGAGACTAGTCTTTTCATTTGCTCTGTTTTGATTTAAATACAACTCATTATGTTGCATCTTGTAACATCCCTTTGCAGTTAGCTATAATGTCCGTTTCAGGAAGCTTCTTTCTGTGTTTACTTTCGGTCAGACTCAGAGAAAAGCAAACTGATTCATGTAGAAACCATGGTTATTTAGAAATCTGTAGGAGGCTCGCGCAACTTGACCTGACCAAGCTGGTCTCATACACTATTTGTAGGTATACCTATAAAAGTAACGCACTGTAATACATATACATCCCACAAAATCAATTTGTATTTAATCCATGTAATCATAAACCAGGAAGTAAAAAAAAAAGCAACCAAGTAGGCCACTTTAACCCAAACTACGATCTTTACCTAACCCTAACTGAGTAGTTTTGTCGTTTCCTCTGAAGATGGACGTTTATTTTGAAAAGACTGGAGCAGAAATTGACATGTGTGACACATGTATTGCTGGACATTCGTAGGAAAACATATGATATCATACGAACCGTTGTATGAGGATACGTTGCCCCAATAGATTGTTTAGCGCGAGTCTTTATTTCCCCAAATCTCTACAATAAAGGTGGCGAGTTAACACAAGCCATAGAACCACAATAATCACATTCATGTGAAATATACGCCAGGTTGAAATTAAACGTAATATTCCTTCAAAGAGTAACTCAACAAGAAAAATTAGTACTGCAGCCCCATAGACCAACGAAACAATCAGAAATCAACTCAACTCGCTCTGTGGAGAGTTCAAAGTAATAATTTGCAAAGACATCAAGAGGTCAAGAGTGTGTGACCAAGAAGAATGTGTTGAACTACACTATACAGCACGTTTGAGGCAGACTTGCACTCAGACACATCTGCTTTCCTGTCATGTTCCATTGCTTCGGCTGCATCTGTTGCAGCCTTGTTAATGCTAGCTAGTGTTGCAGCTCCATGACTACTGCCGTTTTGGAGCGTTTTCAATTTAAAACAGGGTGTTAAGTTGCTCTTTAATGTGTCCACTGACAGAAGAGCAGGTCAGTCACGGCCATCATCAGCACTTTGGCTTTTACCACGCGCCACCTCCTGATGAGCCTTGCTGCTTTGCTTTATCTCTTGAGCCAGTTGTCTCAGCCCACTCCTTGTCCTGTGGCTTCACAATGGCAGCATGGCCTTTGGCTAGAAAACGAGGCTTACTTGTTCTGCTGTTTTAGAGCAGCAACGAATGCCCCCTCCTTTCTCCCCTAGTGCCAGCCTTTGAGGCAAATGTCAGCTAATTAAGGGTTACACGGTCGACCTTTCTCACCCCCACCTGGGCCCGCGCCACTCGATCCGCCAAAGCACTCCAGAGCCGAGTTCCGTCCTACATGTTGTCTCCAAGAGTGTGCCGTAGAAACACACAAATGCACACACACACACACAAAACACAGGTCAGCGTGGCCTTTGAAATGCTAAATACTGCTGGGCTCCTGCAGGGCAGTGGACTCAATTAGAGGAGACACTCGCTGTCTAACATTGAGAATGCACAGTGAGTTTGCCACAAAGATGATGCTACAGTCTCCATCCTGTTGTGATTCACCAGAACACATGAATATTCTCTTGAATGTCCCTACAGCTGCTACTATTGCCCATTTTTTTCCCTTAAAATCTGCATTGTTTTGTTTCAAAAAATTTACTGAAATCCCCTGCCCGCCTACAAATCAAGTCATATTAAAAACACAAACTTGAGAATAGCACATTGGTTTCATAATCCCTGCTAATGTACTTACAAAAGGGCTCTCAATCAATTAAAATATTTAATTGCGATTAATCGAATGATTGTCCATAATTAATCGTGATTATTCGCAAATTAATCACATATTTTTTAGCTGTTCAAAATGTACCTTAAAGGGAGATTTGTCAAGTATTTAATACTCTTATCATCACGGGAGTGGAGAAATATGCTGCTTTATGCAAATGTGTGTATATATTTATTATTGGAAATCAATTAACAACACAAAATAATGACAAATATTGTCCAGAAACCTTCGCAGGTAATAAATTTAGCATACAAAAACATATGCCATGGTTGGTACCAATGGATTCTTTAGGTTTTCTAGTATCATATGATACCAGTATCTTCACTCTAGCTTTAAAACGGAGCCCGCTACAACCTAAAAATCACAAGTTGCGTTCATGCGTGATAGAAATTAGTGGCGTTAAAACAAATTTGCGTGAATGTGGTGTTATTATGGCGTTAACTTTGACAGCCCTAACTCCCAACTTCTCGAATGTCTTCATTCTGTAATGGTGACGTCCATTTACAGGGTGCGGTAATTCTCAAAGTGAGTGCTGCATTTGACCATCATGCACAAGTGGAACATTCGAGAAGGGCACTGAATATTGAATATCGTCTCTCCAGTTCAAAGCATCTATAGAGTGGTGGGGATACGTCCCTCCCAGAGACAAGCCGAGAACACACTGTGCCCTTTCACTGTTATAGTCTGCAGCTACACACATGCGTCAAGAAACAGACTGTTCAGATTAAAAAAAAACTCTCATATGTCTTAGGAGAGGATGGTAATTATCAGAATCCGACACTGGGTATGCGTGCCTGTCTGTGTGTGTGATAATCTGTGTTTCTCTGTGTAAATGGGCAGTGGTGGGGACCAAAAAGGTGAAATGCTAAATGTATGTAAGCACATTTGTTATTAGTCTGAGTGGCACAGACAGCGTTACAAAAGACAGAGAAAGTGTCAAGGACAGATAAAGATCAGTGAAAACGAGAAGAAAGAAGAGAATCATTTTGCTTTGAATTCAAATAAATGTCCAGGAGGGATGTCATTGGGCATTGAACTGTCCTTTGAAGTGGCAGATTGTCATCAGGGACCTTGGTATTATTACTGGCGCCTTTATGACACTGAGTAACAATTTGGGAATCCACAGTCAGTGTTGCTCTGACATCTGTTGCTAAAATGTATTATCTCTATTCATTCACTTTCTATGGTTCCGGTGCAAAGCAGAGTAATTAATGGACCATCCCTAGTGCATTACTTTCACGAGAAGAAAGGGTGATTCAGAAAGGAGAGCATTTGTGAACAAATGTGCGTCATCGAAACAACAAAAAAGACATTAGTAGCTGAACATAAAAAGGAAATATACAGAAATACAGTGCATCAGGACAAAATCTGAGCTGACTAATGGTTCATTCTCCTGACTTTAAAAAGACATTGATTTGGTGAGTGATTGTTAAGAAACTGTCATCTAGAAAAGTAAATCAATGGAATTTAATGAAAAAATAAAATAGGAAAATATGGCCTATATTCACTGTACCCAATAAGGTACAAATATAATTAGGCCTTGTTTAGACTGACAGCCCAAATCTGTTATATACATCCATATTGATTTTAGAAAGTCTGGACAGGAAGAAAGACATGAAATGTGACTTTTGCAAATCAGATCTAAAGGTGGTTTGAAATTTGATTCCAATCGGATTTCTACAGATGCGTAGAATCAGTCCGGACGCTCTGGTCTCTCCAATTGGATTTCAAAGTGTCTTTTGCGTCCTGAGGACTACATGTATCCAGTCAGTACATTGCGGATGGCACCACACCTCTTGCTGCACAGTGAAGCCCGCCACGATTGCAACTGATTAACTTACACTGATTAATGTGGTGGCAAAGCAAAAAAGAAAAAAAGATAGGCGCAGAGAAACAAACTTCGGCTTGAAAATGGAAGGAAAACAGAAAAAACAGAGGATGATGAGAAACAAGCAAAAGCTGTGACTACACCTACACTTGTTCTACACCTGTTCCTCTTCTCAGGTGTCTCAGATTCTCCCACAGCTTCACCTGCTGTCAAATCTTATCTCCATTTGTTTTCGTCACACACCTGGTACACAGCGGTGCTACAGAGTGCCATTTTAAAGCTTTGATCTGGGATATTATATGTCCATTTTAGTCATTTACTGAAATGACTCAACAGTGAGTCAGCCTACTTTTATATTCACCTACGGGAAGCTTTTACATTTGATGATCTGTGCGCGCAGTTTCGGGCATTCCTCTGACACACAGGAAGCGTTTTAAGACTTCAGCAGGAGAAAAAAAAGTGGTATGTTTAGAATAAGCACAAGAAGAACCGGGTAACCGATATGAGCAATGTGACCTCCCTGGCAGGAGAGACAAAGAGGAGAGTGCCACCTACAGAAACTCAAGCGTCATCAGCAGTAAATAAGACATCAGAGTACCACCCACACGGTTTGATTTACAGGTGGACTGTGGGCTGCTGAAACACTGTGATTAATATCACTAAAGATGTAACAACAAACCAAAATCAAGGGTCTTGTATATTACTACTTTAACGCACATTTTTAATAATATATCTCACGGGACTAAATGTGTGATGATTTGATGAGACTGGGATGACTATGGTGCCGTCTCAGTCTGACACTGTATGATACATTTTGTTGCTGAGTTAAATAGTTCCTCCGACTGGTCTAATTGGCTTCAGTTACCCTTCGGAAACATAGACTGCATAGCTGTCTCGCGGCAAGGTGAACCAGCAAAAATAATCTTAATATAGAGCACACTTAAACTGATATTGATTTTTTTTAGGTGGGCCTTTCTTTTAGGTGGCTAAAATATGTTTTGCTGCCGGCCCCGTCCACAGCAGTACATTGCTTTGCTCTTGTGCGATAACTCCTGTATGCTGATGACCGACCGTCATCTACTGTAGGTATTGGCAATACACTGACTATGGATAAGTACCTCATACAACCCCGCTTCAAAACACCCAAACTATCTTGTTAACAAATTATACTAAACTGTCTTTTTCATATTCTTACTTTACATATTTGATTTAACTATTGTTGCCTAAAGACTCTAGCACTGACTGTATTGTCCTAAAAGCCAGATTTTGCAAATCCTCCTTCTGCTTGTTCTCCAAACAATACTGTGAATTAGAATTTTAAACATTTGCACAGAAATTTCACGGAAAGACAATACGATCCTGACTTTACTCACAACATAAAAACACATACTAATCCCACTGTATTGTTTGTGTTTCCCTTTCCAGGGACATCAAACCTGACAACATACTACTGGATGAACACGGTAAGATCCTTTCTCTAATTATATTTTCCATTAACTCGTACGGAGGTGAGGGGTTGGAATTTTCTTTCATAACATATGACTAACTCACATGGTGACCTGACTTGACTTGCCGTCCTAAATTCAAGACATAACAGCTTCTGACTGAGGTTTTCACCAAACTTCCAACCTCTGGGATCACGACTGCACAGATCAAAAGGAGTTGTGATATTCAGAGGCAGGTTTCACAGTCGTTGCCTAGATTGACCTTGCAGCATGAACAAGGAAACTCATACCTTGTTTTAACAAATACAACATAGTGAAGGAGTGCACATGTGCATTTCTATTTTCTGTCCACACCTTGTCAGTCTGCGTTGGCTGAAGCACCGTGACATTTACATGGTGTTCTTTTTCTCTGAAATATGGGATGAAATAAGACGGAGTGATGTCATAGGAGAGTGGAGGACAGGGTGATATTAATGATGCCTCCCTCTCTGCCTGCTCTGAATGATTGATTAAGTCTCATCATAAGCTTTAGTGTCAGTTTCACACAAATAGACATACATGCGTGCACACACACACACATACAATGACAAAAAAGACAGAGAGAGAAGTGTCAGAGGGAGGGGTACGATTGTAAATCAAGGCGGCATAAAGAGAGACTGTAAATTCCTTCATCAATATATTAATCAAGAGGAATATTAAAGTACTTCATGTTATGATCCATCCTCGAGAAACACATACACATCCTAGACATCAGATGGTACAGTATGCACATGTAAACTATGGCCAAAAGTATGTATTAACAGCCACGTTGAAACTCTCTAAATGGCTCTACTCGGAGTGAGGACCTCCACACACACACACTTGACCTGTTAATTAAAGGAGTCTACGCTGGTTGACAAGAAATAGTCCGGCATGAAACCCCCTACAGAAAACCACACTGTGCTTCGTTTTTGCACGAGATATAACAAGTGAATAAATGAGCTTTAGAGGTGCTGGTAGGCATCATCTAACTCTTAGCAAGTAAGCGTACAACTGTATTTCACAAAATGAAAATTGAACTATTCCCATCACTAGAGTGGGCCAAGTTCTCCGCCAGCAGGGGGCGACTCCTCTGGTTGCAAAAAGAAGTCTGATTGTATAGAAGTCTATGAGAAAATGACCCTACTTCTCACTTGATTTATTACCTCAGTAAACATTGTAAACATGAGTTTACAACCTGCAACCTGACTTCTTGTTGGAACCAGAGGAGTCGCCCCCTGCTGGCTATTAGAAAGAATTTAAGGCACTTCTGCATTGGCTTCACTTCTCACTTCTAACCCGGAGGTTACCCACTGGTCATGACCTCACACCTGGTTCCAGTGATGGAGATGAGAGATTATAACAGTACAGTCCAAATTTGAACTAAACCCTAAATCAACTGTCCATCTGCTGTGTACAGACAGTAGACAGTATATGTTTGCATTACACAGGTCACGCACTGAACTAGGAGGATGTGCTACATCACCTGAACACCGCCTCTGCCCTTCTGGCATATAGAATGAAAGACATTTGTCCTCGGACACAAGAGATTTGAGTATAATTTGAGCATAACGGATATGATCTCAAATCTATATTTACAGGCGCAGACAAAAGAGTCCAGGTTATGTTGCACACTTTCCTGAAAATGTTGGAAAATGATCATGTCGTGTAGTAATTTTATTTATGAGCTGATGAAACTGTAATGCATATGCAATATCGTGAGTTTTAAATCCATGAATAATTAACCAACTATAGTGTAGCATTCAGATTTCCCTAACTAAGCGGTTTAGACCATGAAAAACAGCCCGAGACTAAAAGCGTCCGGAAACTTTTGGCCACATAGTGTACAAACACACACACACACACACACACACACAAAAGTCCTGAGATCTTGGAGGGCACTGGGCAGCTGCTCAAGGGATAAGTGGGATGGCAGCCCTGCTGTTGCTACAAACTGGAAGCAGACAAAGAAAGACAGCGAGAGAGAGAGAGAGATGGAAGACAGAGCGAGTCAAACAGGGAGAGCCACAAGGATACAACAAGAAAGAGGAAAGTGATGAGCAAACATTTTCGGAGAGAACGATTTGTCAAAGGAAGAAAAACGGAGTAGACAAAGAGAGCAGCAGATATGGGAAGAAGAGCGATAAAGAGGGAAGAAAGAAAGAGAAAAGCGGCTTTGTCAGCCTCATCCTGATCTCTCTCTCTCTCTCTCTCTCTCTCTCTCTCTCTCCGTACTGTACGTGAGTCCTTTCAAACTCAACAAGCACTTCTCTCCTCCTCATGCATTCTACCCACACTCTGTTTTCCTGTGCAGACCTGTAGTTTACCTCTCCACTTAAGTCTAAAACAATGGGGAGCAGCAGACTGTTTGGTTCTGCGCACCAACGTCAATTTTGCGAGCTGGAATTGACCCTGTGTTCCTCTGGGAGCTGCTTCATAGAGAGAAAAACAATTTACTTACGCGCGTGCGATGCCGCTTCATTTAACGGCGTAGCCTCGGGATGCGCCAAGAGGGCCGTTGTCTAGGTTATCAGCTGCGAGCACGTACACGTGCTTCAAAACCAGGCGCTACATTGAAGCGATATTGCGAGGGCTCGCTCCTCCTCGCCCCAAACAAATACAAAGAAGCGCTGGTGCATATGTTTGCCACATCAAAACCACCCATGGGACTCTTTGGAAGAGGACAGTATATGATCTTTCTTGATGAGAAATATCAGGTAGAGTTTTTAGGAACAAAATCAGTAAATTCATATTGGAAATTCAGAAAAACAATACATGCCTGCAGGCTACTATGGTGTTGTTAAGTCTAACTTCTGCTTCGTGAAACAGGCCAGTGTGGTTTGAGTCATGTTACATAAAGCTTCTATATAAAGTTCATGTAAAAGTGTTCAAAAAGAAGAAGTGTGGATACCTAAAATGGACCACAGAAATCCAAGATGGGACCATTAGTAAACTACAGAATATGTAGAAATTAAAAATAGCAGAGACATGCAGCAGCGTGACATAACCTGAGGATCAAACCCCGACAGTTGTGGAGATAATCCCAGTAGAACACATTAGATAACTAAACCACCATTGTTCAGCCGCCACACATTTCAACACTCATAAG
>CAKALG010030719.1:0-11998 GCA_916700815.1 Helicolenus hilgendorfi | reverse complement strand
TAAAGTTCAAACATTATTTGTGAACACGAGCCAAAGCCAGAAACCAGAGAAGTAAGTCTCAAACTTGTGATGTCATAGGGTATAAAATCTGAAGCTGCTCCATAGACAATGAATGAGAAACTGATTTTGTTTGTAAACCCCCAGAATTTTTATTTTTATTTTTATTTTTTATACACAAATCTTTATTTTGTTGTAGTGTTCTCAGTTCTGAAACAGAAAATGTTCCCATATACTCAGGTCATTCCTCTGGGTGCTCTCAGTGCCATGTGTAACATCTTTCCCAATTCATTGTCTATGGAGCAGCTCCACGCTTTATACCCTATGACATCACAAGTTTGAGTTTTAGCACTCTAGTTTTTGGATTTGGTAGAGAGTTGTTCGTGTTTACTAATATTTTTTGGACTGTTTTAAACCATAGGAATAACATGAATGAATTTTGAAAATGGGCGTAGTTCTCCTTTAATCTTTCAATCTCAATTGAAACACAAAGTTTAGGACTTGATTTAACACTTAACACAGTCTTGACTTAAGACTTGACTTGGAATTTCAAGACTTGAGACTTACTTGTGACTTTCATTACAGGGATTTTTCCCTATAATGGCCAGGTAACCACATACTTTTATTTTGAAAATCCATGTTCTGCTGCAGGAACACTCATTTTCCACAGATGGTTATAAGTCAGTTTATCTTTGGAGTGAGTGCCAATGTTTGCTCCTTAATTCATTAGTTTTTACATTATAGTTTTGGAAACCTTGTGCATCCAAACTAGACATTGTCTACACTCTTTTGTAATCCGTGACAGTTGTCTAAGCCTGTTTATGTTGTTTGTCTTTATTGTTGTAATATTACCTGAGACCTGCGGGATCACCAGCGATCCCTGGCTCAGTTTACCAGTCCACAGTCTGTGATGTTGTTTGTCCACATAGTAGCCATTTCATTGTAGTGAGACCATTTTTTTTAATTTAACCTCACTGTATAAAATGTGTTGTTGTGACCTCTAGGATAATCACAGCCTCAAGAAACTTTAAAACCATAAACTACAGACTTAAAGCGTTCAGAGGGTGGTTGGGTTTCCTAGGCAGATTGACAATAAGGGGTTTCTAAGCAGTTTCCAGAACAGAAGTGCTCACCATCCAATCACAGAAAAATGCAATTCTTGCGTAAATCTCCAAAAGTCAAACGTTTTTTATATCAAATCACAGCATTGGCTTTTTTCTTGGGTGCTCCTCAAGGTCTTGGTGTCTTAATGTGGTATTTTGGAGGGATTATTGATCATTTTCTATCAATTCTCAAATGGTAAAAAATGGTTAAATTTAGCACCAAATCTGTGGAACAAATGGTATCAACCCAAAGATTGCTGCAACAACTTATGAGACATAATAAAGCATGGGAATGGCTATCATATATATTTCTATCATAATGTCCTAAACCATTATACACTTACAATTTATGTTCATTAATTAATGATTATTTCTAATTAATGACTAGAACAGCTTGACACACAGTGCTGAGCTGCATCTCAAATTAATCATCAGGTTCCCAGCTTTCAGATGATGTACAACACTTCTATGTGACATCTACTGTTGACCTGCTATCTCCCCCTATAGAGAAAAAAAAGAGGTCTCAGAGGGTTAATGTTGCCATCTTGTCCAAGTCTCTCTTGAAAAAAGAGATCTCAGTGAGGCTTCAAAAGAAAGCATGATAACGTATGCACATCAGTGATATCAATTTGAACTGGATAGTGTTCTGAACCTAAAATAAGTTCAAAAAGAGAGATATTGCAGCTAACTTCCAGCTTCACCAATGTGATTTTGAAGTTACTTCACCCACAGAGCAATGATCATAGCCTGTAGATCCTGTAACTTCACATCCCATAATTACACAGTGGGCCAACCCTCAGTCTGCTATGTTGGGAGTATTTCATCCCTGCCAAAGAGAAGAAAGAAACATCTTTGGTCCCATAAAATTCAGATGAGGCGCTCCTCCTCCCTCTCCTCTCTTCTGTTCCTTCATTAAAACTTGGGGATCTTTTCCTCAGCAGGGACATTGTTGGGGTAACAATGCTTAACACCAACAATAGCCTGCTCCCCGAGTCATCTCCCAGCTTAACTTCAAGTACCCGCCATTGTCCTTTATTGTTATAGTAGCATATGTGTGAGGATGGTAAATAGGGAGGTGCAGGGGAGGGGTCGGGATCCACCTCAGCAGAGTCCTCATGTAGTCTGCAACACCCACTCGTCCGCCTGAAGAATATCGGACACAAAGCAGTGCAGGAATTTATTTTTTTCGGGGACTGTGCTTGGAACAAGGGGGCGTCCTCCTTTTCCCCACGACCTCGGTGACACAGGAACCCCCTAACTCCGACCTCTGACCTCCTCCACCCATATAAAAAAAGAAAATACAATCTGTATTAAAAGTGGGACCAGTCACCCGGAGCTCAGAGAAAAGCCATGCAGATGAGAAAGACAACGTAAATAATTCACACAAGTGTTATTGCTCCCCAGGGATGTAACACACCGTATTCTGACGCCCCCCTTCCTAAAATACCATGACAGTGTGACCAGCAGGGTGCCAGCTTTACCTGCCACCAGCTTTCACACACCAGAGATCTGTATCTAGCAATGCAGGCTTTACATCAAGGTTCTTGATGTTATCACTTGTCTTTTCTTTTCTTCTTCAGCAAAGCGCTGCGTTACAGAAAATATTATGAGACACAATTACAGTCTAAGTTCCTCACCTTTCTTGAGCATCAAGTTATAAATTGTTGCAGTTAATGTTCAAATGGCAGTTACACCTCTGAGTTCATCATTATCGTCTGCCATAAGTAAATTGGTTTCTTACACTAGTGTGTTTACTGATGAAAGTTTACATCATGTGAATGTACAAAACTAAGAACAACACGTTAGGAATTTATTCATGTTAAAAAGGAGTGAGTCTGGGACAGTTGGGACAGTTGGGACAGGGGGCAGGGGGACAGTTGGGACAGTTGGGCCTTTTTAGCAAGTTAAATAGCAATGTGTATGCCATTCACCATGCTCATCAACCACACCCTCTTCAGTTTCAACCTCAAAGTACAAACCCTGTGACTATTTCTCACATTTTCTTCACAGTTTTGAAATATACAGGATGTAAGTCAATTTGAGATTGTTTTGTTATTTTTCTTCTACCATAGCATTAATACAAAAAGCATATTGTTGGAATGCTTAGTGTTAGCTGTCTGAAGTTTTCCTGGTAGCTAGCACATTGGTCTAAAGGGCCGGTTGGTACAGTGTTGCCAAATTCCATATCTCCAAAAATATAATAATTTTACAAATGTTTTCTTTTTTTCAAAGAAATGTGTGAACAAGTGACAATGTAGATATAAGGCATTCAAATTCAGACAATTTTTCAATTTGAATGTTATTTTTTTTTGCCCAGAACAAGCTGTCCCAGCTGTGCCAGGGAGGCAGAATTTTTATAAATTGCACTCTACATTTAACAAAATTGTGCCTTTCACGTTTCCTATGGGCTCTAAAAACTTTGATAAATGCATAGCAGACACCTGTATCTGTTCAGGGATCAAATTATTGTCATTTCTGTTCAAGTAGTTTGTGAGTAACGGAAGGTTATTTGACGTCCCAACCGACCCTGCTCTCCCCTACTCTGTGTGAAATACTAACATGACTGTAGCAGCTGGAGAGCCACATCCCTGAGTGCAACCACATCCTCACTGCAGCACATAATGGACTAAGGTAGGCTGCCACCTGGTGTCTGCTATGTGTAATAAATAGCTGATCTCTTTACTCACAAGGCCCAGTAGAGGAAATGGATTCTTTACTTAAGTAAAAGTAGAATTACAACAATGTAAAAATACTCCATAACATGTTAAAGTCTTGCATTCAAAATACGGAACAGCACAGAAGTATAATATAGTATCTGAGTGTTATTTTCTTATCACTGACATTCGGTATTTTTGTGTAAATAGCATTTCTTTAATGTTGCAGCTGCAGGGTGGGGCTAATTTTACATACTTTATATACTGCTGTGTAGTAATATATAACAATGCATCATATTTAATAAGATAATCACAAGTTTTTTATGTGGAATCTAAACCAAAGTAACCAACTATGCTGTTAAACAAGCTTGTAGTGGAGCTAAAAAGTACAGAAATTAAGGAAAAACAGACACAGAAAGTAGAATAAAAGGGGAAAATATACTTTTAAAACAGGCAAAATACACATAACAAACATGACAATATGATATGACAATATAACCACACAAAAAGAGAACAAAAATAAAGAATTCACTTACAAAACAAAACAAACAAAAATAAATAACAAGAGACATAAATAAAATTATGACAGGTAGAACATATTTAATATTTTACAAAGTCCCCAAATGTTTTCTTTTTTGTTTTGTTTTCCATTTTATGTTGTATTGTGCTACATTTTGTTGGTTTGTAGCCATTGTTTTTTTCCAAAAGAAATTGGGTTAAAATGGGATCAACCTCCAGTTCCTAATGGTCACACCAGATCAAGTTTTCAAGAGGTAGAATCCTCATCTTCTGGAAAACCTCAAGATCAGCCTTCAGTATTGTGGACTGTTACTACCGTTTTTTATGTTTTCATTTAATACATGTCAATGTGCATCACACAGAGAAATACAATTTGCATCTTATCAGCCAATCCAATTACAGAGTCTCACAGTTTCAGTTCAGTACTATGTAGTATAGGATTACCATGAAGTCCAGTAGATGGCGCCGTGGTGAAAGTTTTAACCTGTATAGTTACTAAAAGGTTCACATAACAGTTCACATTTTCTTCAGCCAGCCTCCAATGGTGGAAAGCACAAATCATATGATGATATTATAAAACTTCAGCAGCACCTCAGTGATGCCCAAACAAACCCATTAACATCTGCCTCTGGCTCTTAGAAAAAACAGATATTGTCCTTCATGTTTGGATAAACAGTTTTTTTTTCTTTTCAGAGATGCATGGTTTTCACAGGACAGGAAGGGGATGAGAAATTGCAATCTGAAAAGTAACTAAATCTGTCATGATGTAGTCTAGTAAAAAGTACAGTTCTGAGATGTAGTGGAGTAGAAGTATAAAGCTGCATAAAATACAAGTTTGTACTTAAGTACAGTACTTGAGTAAATTAACTTACATTCCACCACCTATACAACATGACATACACACAGGTAATACTTACAGTAAATAATATAGGCATGTATTTATGTTTTTTTTATCTTTGATTTAGAATTCTGTGGATTTCATTTTGGTAATTTGTGACATAGAAAACCTTTGAATCCACAAATGTGTAATGTCAGTGACAACAGCAATATGTAGGCTATATAACATTTGCTAACATTGGCCACTGAACAGGGGTGTGTTTTATTGCTTGTGAAGTCATGTGTAAGAGAACAATTGTGTTATTTCCAATGTCGTAAAATCTCTTGGCAATTAAGATTAAAGTGAAAAAAACGTTTAAATCCTATCGCATATCTGTGAATTAATAAGCTATGATTTTGCAGTTCCTGTTTGTCTGCTCTTGCTGAGTGAATATTACATTTTTCATCTCTCATTCACTTTGGTTCAATTCTAAAATGATTTTTTTTTCAAAACAATGAGCTCAAATCTCTGAACAATTAGTTTGTTGTTCACAACAGATTATACTTTGCCATTCATTCAAGCAAATTGCACATGTTTTGGCACATGTGTGCACAAGAGTACGTACAATTGTCTAGAATTTGCACAATAAACACATTTGCATATAAGATACATTTCCAGGGTTGAGTGCCGTGGTGAAAAAACGTCTAAACATTTTGACCAGTACGGCTCACACGATGACAAAACATCTTTTCATTTTGGTGGCCAATTTACTGACACATGAAGCATGAATGAAGTGTTTTGCGTGAGTTAAACCTTTTGCAGACATGCAATAGAGTTGTGATGTCCCATCAAACAGTTGTGACAATTTAATTTACAGTTTAGAGAAAGTTTTAAGACTGTTTCAAAAAATGAGCCAAAGCGATTGAGAAAAGCTGTAATCCACTAATTAAACTAAAATAAGATTGCTATGTTATCACATTACATATGGTGTCTAGGTTTTTTGTGTGTCATTCAACTGTAAAAAGTCCTCAGAGATTAAATTAGGAAAAATAAATGAAGTAAAGCAGATGGTTCTTAGTTAATTATTTGGATCATACAGAATCTGTACTCAGAAGCTTTTACACTTTAATTAAAATAAAAGCTTTTGTCAAAACACATAAAGTATTGACCCTACTCATAGTTACTCATTTACATAAAGTGTAAACTGGAAACAAATCTGCAGGATTAAGATGCTTTCAGTTATTGTATGTCATGAGACCAAGTAAGTTCCCCGTACCTCCACCAAGCCAACCATGAGGTCTTTGTTTCACTGTAGCTGGGTCAACATACAACCAGGGGAAAACCAGAGAGTCATATAAGAAAACCTACAATATCTAATGTAGAAGGAGAAAGATTTTTAGTGTCTTTAGACACTGATGTCTGTCTAGCATCATCAGCCTGATAGTGACTAAGATGGTCAACAGATGACCAGATTAACTTTTTATCTAGTTTTAGTCATGAACTTGACTCACTACTTCTGGATTCACACTCAACTTTGTTTTTAGCAGATTAATTGGATTAGTCAGATTCCCTTAGTTTCATTTTGACACACACACGTGTTCAAAGCTTTCCTCCTACAGTCAGCTTTTACAAGGTTGAATGGAAACAACAGTAAGTGGCGGCATGTGTTGGGTTTGTGTTAACGTGTCTGCTTGTTTGGAGGAGAAGCAGCCTGGCTCCTCAACCAGGAGGTGGCATCATATTTTAGCTTTTGATTAGCAGTGCTGTTGAATGATAGAGGTCAAAAAGGGACATCAGATTGAATATGAGAGGGAAGGAGGAAGGCAGGGCGCATTTTCTGTCAGCTGCTTTTCCTTCTCTGTTCTGTCTGATGTGAGTGTGCAAATATACAAAAGGGTGTGTGTGTTTAATGTATGATTACTTTGGAAAAAGAAAGCAGGCATTAGGCAAATGAAATGCAACACTTACAGTTATAGCCAGCAGACAAAGGGTTCAATGTACAAACACCAACACAAGGAAAATAAAGGTGGTTCTGTGACAGAGGTGTTAACAGCATTTTGTAAAATAAAGACTGAATTCCTAATCAACCTACTTAACTTAAATCCATTGCTCTCAGTCTAGTAACTAAAACACTGCTTTACTGAAAGGTGTCATTATGTAAGTTGCTGTAATGCGACCTTCAGCATCACAGAAGTGGAAATGAAAGCAAACCGGTGGCATTTGTTTTCAGAGAAACACCTGGTTTACTCACACTAACAGTATATCAATATACTGAAATCATACTAGCAAGAGAGGTCTTTATCACCATATGGTCCAGTTTTTATACTTTTACTGATGACTTCCACTATTTGATGGCCCGTTTAATAATTGTTTTTTGGGTTATGCATAGTGAATGAAGATTACATTTTAAGTTATTATGCATTGTGACATTGTGGGTGTGTGTTGTGTGAAAGGGTCTTAGAGTGATATTGATGATAAAACATGCCCGCTTTGTAATTACCAAAGGAAGCTATGACTTCACATAATGTCCTTAGAAAACAAGTGTAAAAAGTAGACACATTTTTACTTTTGTTCAATGGTGGCCATTATCTGGATAAAGGTAAATAGCATGCATATAATATACTGGAGCCAAAAGTGGATGGAGACCTTTTTTTTTTACATTCCACCCCTTCTCTATATCTGTCCACTATAAAGTGTCCAATAAAAGCATTTAGGTGGAAACCAAGCAGGAGCTGGAGTGGTGGTTGTTTCTTTGGATAATGGGCGTCAACATCTTTCACTTTGCTTTGTGTGTAGAGTCATCTCAGTGTGTGTGTGTGTGTGTGTGTGTGTGTGTTTAGAAAGGGATAGGGAGATTATATTTTGAGTAGATAAGGAATCAACTCTGAGTGAGTTTGGCAGTTTGATAATTTTTACATACTTGTGCACAAGTCAAACGTCCAAATGTTTAACCTGTTTACTTTTTTTCTTTAAAAAATATATAGCAAAGAAGAAATATCACATACAAAAACATTATTATGCTCACACACTTTAATAGGCTACTCTATCAAAAAAGTATATAAAACTACAAGTATACCCTTAGGCCTATAAAGCATGAATACTTAATTATACTTTTCTTAAGTATATATCTATCAAAAGATAAGTACAAGTAGGCCTATAAGCCAAGTATACTTAGACTTTTCTGTTTACTTGTCAGTATGAGCCAAGTATACTTAGACTTTTCTGTGTACTTGTTGGTATGAGCAAAACTTTTTTGTATACTTGTCAGTATGAGCCAAGGATGTATACTTTTGTTAAGTATATCTCTGATAAGTACATAAAAAGTAAACTGAAAGTATACTCTCTTATTTTAAGTTTAAAAGAAGTATACTAATAGCACACTTGAATAAACTTATTTTTTGGTAAGGGAATGTATTATGAAAAAGAAATGAAAATCCTGATATTGCTTTGCTTTGTTTTTTTGCTGCTACATTCAATGACTAATTGTAAGGTCCTTTTTTCCATTCTCCACTTAAATCAACCATTGTACATACAATTCAGCCCATCAGCCTAGTCAAGGATGGAGTATGTATCTTTGGGTGATGATTTATTCTATAAAACATGTAGCAACACTTACATAGGGTAAAGTGGAAATTAAATGAATGTAGGTTTACATTGCATCATTTTATCACCACACTGCTGGAAGCTTGATGCACTTCCTTGCAACTGAACATGCGATGGGCACGTCATTGCATTGTGTGACGTAGGCAGCGTAGTAGAATGAATGAGCCGAGGGAGGACACGCACACTCACAGAGAGAGCACGAGAGACTTAACTCAGACAGCCAGAGAGCACTACACGAGAACACTATGAAGCTGTGAAGCGCCTTTTTTTTCTAATAATAAATATTTTGAATAAATATATTATTTGTCGTCTTGAAAGGCACAATGGCACGAGGAGAAGGCGCCGAGCAGTACGCTGCGAGTTTACTATCAGTCAAAGCTATTAATAATAACGTTGCAGAGATCAAGACAGCAAAGGTAAGGGTTATTTATTATTATTATTATTTATTCTGGGGTTATTACATTGTGTTGCACCTGTGCGTAAAAGGCGCCTAAATGGAAGGAAACGTCTGATACATTGTATCGTTTTCTCCAACGTTTTCTCCAACGCTCTCCTGACTTGACTTTGTCCTCTTTATTTGAATCTCACCCGGTTTTGTGTCCATCTGTCCTCGGGCAGCTGCTCGTTTAGGCTGGCATACCGGTGTTAAAGGGACCGCATCTTAATTAAACTTGTCATTTTTAAACTGTGTACAGTTAAAAATAGCAGAGCCTCACTCAGTGATGACAGATGTGCTGCAGAAACGTGACGTGGTACTAGACTATACTGCTCCAGTCCACAGCTCCATGATTCATTTGGTCTGAGGGGTCTAAAATAAAAGTGTATATTCAGACAATGACATTAAAAAAAAGCATTTCAACAAGCCTTTTGGGGTGTTGCGGGGACTTGCATGTGTATTAAACCAGTCTGAAAGCCTTAAGGGACTCAAATTGTGACAAAGAGTGACAGAGAGCACTGCATTTTTATTTTTATCTGCAGCCTAAAATACCTTCCACATCCTGTCTGGGCTATGATCACTCTTTTAACAGCAATACCAGATGGCAACTTTATATGTAGAGCATGTACAATCTAAGCTCGGCAAAGCTAATTTTAAATGTCATTTCAAATAGGGGTGTAAGAAAATATAAAAAAAATCGAATATTGCGATATTATGTTTTGTGAGACTGTATCGATAATAGTTTACATGCAAAGATTAACTCAGTAAATAGTTAATGTAATTTGCAAAGAGATGCACCCTGTAGGTGTACTGTATGTGCCCTCTCAAAGTAGTGCTAAGATGTTGGATGTTACAGGGACTGTGATAAATGCAGATCCCGCTGTTCTGATTGCATAAAAAAGTATATATTTTTTAATCTGTTTCATGCATATGGTGGTGTGTTCTTTATACTACAGCTTTCCTAAAATTAGGTTAGAAAAATCGCAATATGTCACCTTACATACAGTATCGCAATATATTAGATCGTAACCCTTGTATCATGATACGTATCGTATCCCCAGATTCTTGCCCATACACAGCCCTAGTTTCAAACGAATTAAAAATATAAATGACAGAACATTGCTTGGCACTGTTGTATCAAATGTTAAATCATTTAATCAAGAAAAAATAGTCAGATTAATCTGTAATGAAAATACCTGCAGCCCTAAATACCTCTTATTCAAATAGAAAACATTTCATTGATCTTCTTGAATTTATGTACAATTTTTTCCTTGAATCCAGAATCGCTGTTGTTGACGGGTTTTCCTCCCCAGTCATTAAAGGTCGCCTTCCGGCTGTATTCCTTCACGTAGTTATATTTACACCTGATAATTATGCCAACGTGGCCTTGTTACGCTCAAAGGTTTAGGGGGGGAGAGAGCATTACTCATTCCAGATTTGTCTGAGGAGGCAGCGATTCGCTCCCAACATGAGGTGATGCTGCTTTTGCGTCTGTGGCGGATGTGAATCAGGGTGTAGAGACCCCCTTGCTGACATCATCGGAGCACGAACAGGTGATTGGCTGTGCCTGTGGGATGTGATAAGACTCTAAGCTGTCTGCTGACTGTTGGCTACTCAGCATGAAATGTCACACTACCTCCAACATCCTATTGCCAGAGCCAATGGCAGCGCTGGAGTCTTCCTGATGTGGTGTGAACTACAGTAACCTCGTGGTTTCCCACCGCTGTCTGGCTGTAGCGTATACGCCCGGACCGCCTCTGGGATTTGTCTCTAATCTGGTACTCTAAGCGGTGGGGTGAGGGAAGTTAGCCAATCTCAGTCCCTCATGGTAACAAGTTGTTTAACACTTTTTGGATCGAGAGTTGGATGACAGTAATGATTCAATAAACTCCAGAGTACAGAAGAGAGCTGAAGATAATGATCTGCCCATGTCACTTTACCTAAATTTATAGCTCCTCTGGGAATGTGAGCATTTCAGTGTTTACAGTCAGCTGCACTAACTGTTATAAAGCCAAACATTACATTATCTCCTCTCTCCTCCTCTCTCATTGTCTTCCAGCCAAAGGAGCAGAGAAGTCGCCTGACTGTGTGGAACAAACTGTGCTATGCCATCGGCGGGGCTCCCTACCAGATCACCGGCAGCGCTCTTGGCTTCTTCCTCCAGATCTACCTGCTGGATGTGGCTCAGGTGATTGACAAGAGACGCACAAAAAGACTGAAATCACACTTGTCAGAGCTAGAAAACACAATATTCCTTGCATATATATATATATATGATATTTTGTATAACTGGAAAAAAGTCGTTGGAAATACTTTAAATGGCAAATTAAATGTCCTCTATATTCCCCATTATTCAAACATCCATTTGTTAATTCTGCAGCGTTGGAGACTAATTTCCTTATTTTTGCATTTGTCCCGTATAATTCCTCTACTGATTAACTTGGAGGCCAAAGCTAGAGTTCACTCTCACCAGCCTCGTATGAGTTTAAGTCTTCATCCTTCTGTAGTCGCCGCTCAAGCGCATTAACTTGGACTCCTACTGCTTTGTTTTTGTTACTCAATTAGCAAGTTAGACTCTTCCACTGTACACAGTAGGAACTTAAATAAAGGCCATTCAGCTCAAGAGATGAGACCATTACAGTGGCTTTGAATACCACGTTGTTCTTAAACAAATGACACACTTGTGTGTTTCACTGCAGCAGTTACAGAGCCTCGAAATGTCTCCATAACCTCATGGCACTTTTGAATCACTCGCTGGCCGTGCCATATGAGGTAGTGTTTGGCGTCCTCTTTGTTTTGGTTTCATGTCTCACTCTTTTTCCACTTTCTCCCCCCCCCCTTTTAGCTGGATCCCTTCCATGCCTCTATC
>CAKALG010030717.1:0-11875 GCA_916700815.1 Helicolenus hilgendorfi | reverse complement strand
TTAATTAACTAAATGCTTGTTTTCTGAACAATGCCTGTAACACGGCAGTTACACAGCAGTAACACGGCAGTAAAACGACAGTAACGTAACATGGCAATAACACTGCTGGTTTGAAAAATAACCAGCCTACTAGCCGTAGCCGTTAGCCTACCAGAAAAGTCACTGATCGCTATGTTCATTTTCCTCCTGCGCACTGAAACCATTGAAGTCGTCTTCTTCAGTGTCGGAGTTGAACAGCCTCAGAATGACTTCATCACACACTTTCTCAGTCTCTCTGTCGTTGTCGCTCTCAGTGTCACTTTCGTCTCGAGGTGAATTTGTGCTGTCCAAAACGAGCAGTGCTTTTTAGCCGGGCCGTTAGCCCGTAAAACTCTATAGATTAGCCGCATCATTGTATAAGCCGCAGGGTTCAAAGCGTGTGAAAAAAGTAGCGGCTTATAGTCCGGAATTTACGGTAATATAGCTGTAACCACCTACACCCATTTGTTTTGTCTTTTTTACAAACTATTGTTGACGTGAGGACACAGTTTTTCAAGACCAAAAAAACAAAGCAGGAGTTTGTGATCTAATTAAGTCTTTTTGGGACACTTAAATAAAGAAAATGTTGCTTCCAAAAGGTGAAACCAATTCTTCTTTCTTTTCTTAGGTTCTCAAACCTTATTTTTTCTCACTCTATGTTTTAAACTGCAGGCCCCTAGACTCCGACTCAGGCCCCACGAGTCCTACAGTTAAAGTCTATGAGCTGAGGCAGCCCATTTAATGGACTGAGGTGTGATTACATCCTGGAGAGCTTAATTTAGATAGCAGCCAAGTGATCCTCTACGCCTGTTGGGGGCCTGTTATTAAATCTATGCAGAAATCAATGTAGAAGAGTCCATTGCTCCGACAAAGCAACGGCAACATGATTTATAACGGGTTTGGGTAATCTATCGATTTATAATGTGGTGGAAGCCATCAATGTTGTTTTTCCTATTAGATGAGAGTAAACACAGCTAGCTGTGAGTAATGGGTTGTGACCTCCCTCTCCTTCCTCCTCCATACACACACACTCTCAGTGAAACACACATGCTCACATTTAATCTTACAGAAATATGAACCCACACTTAAAGTATGTACAGGCAAAGGCAGAAATACAGAGAGTTCAAACTAAATGTATAACCGACACCACACGGCACTCACCAGACTCAACACATAGAAATGTTCGGGACGTCCCGGTACCACACAAATACCAAGACACTAAAAACAACATGTACATCCAGTCCAAAAGATGCATTACAACTGCACACTCACTGACACATATATACAAAAATATGTAGGCAAAGAACTACACAGTTGCAAGCTCATTTTTATGAATTTTAACTCTAAGATGCAGAGTAATAGAAATGGATGGGAGGCAACGATGCAGAATTCACACACAGTCCCTAAAGCACACAGAAACCACACACACACACACACACACACACACACACAATTCTTTCATTTACATTTTAGACATTTAGCTGATGCTTTTATCCAGAGTGACTCAGTGCCAACAGCAGAGTAAGTCAACATTCATGAATCATTGTGACTGTGAGTGACATTTACAACCACATACTAATATGTACACATATACATGAACCTACATTTCAACCCACTTACTTCTTTGGTAAATTTTTAAAAAGTGTGTTGTCACCAAGCAGCAACCCCCAGGTCTGAAAAGTGAAGCCAATGCTGAAGTGCCTTAAACTTGTATTTGTTCTAATGGCCAGCAGAGGACGACTCCTCTGGTTGCAAAAAAGAAGTCTGATTGTGTAGAGAGGCGAAGTTCCATCCCTTTTGGTGGACCCCATGGGACCTTATTTCCCCAATATGAATGGTAGTCAACGGAGAGAGATTCATATTTTTTTGATCCTGTTTGAATTACGCCATGAATCACACATATGCTGTTCGTCAATTTGAAACATAATTTTGCAAGTCAAGAAAGTCACAGTTTGCTGTAGGTTTGTCGTAGTGTAATATAGTTTTGTCTGAAACCGCTCAGTGAACTACATCTCTCGTATCGGACAATATACCTCACTAATACTAGCTAGCTAGCTAACTCAGTTATGTTACACGCACAAATGAAACGTTATCTTACCTTATGTAATTTATCCAGTGACTCCTGGTCTTTTCATCAGCCGGGAAGAGAAAGAATGAGCGAGACCCGATACTTCAACTGTTTTACAACAAACTGCGACTTTCTTGACTTGTAAAATTATGTTTTAAATTGACAAACATCATATGTGTGATTCATGGCACAGTTCAAACGGGATCAAACAAATATTTGTTTCTCTCCGTTGACTATGGTTCATATTTTTTCCTAAATAAGGTCCAATGGGGCCCGATGGAAGGGGCGGGACTTAGGCTCTCTATAGAAGTCTTGCTTCTCCATGGATCTTAACATGGGGACGGCAAGCCGGCGGCTCACAGCTAAGAGCGCTAACAATGTTGAAAGTTCTGACAGAGATAACGGTGTTTACCTGAGGGGGAAATCTGCTCGTGTAGACATTACTCCTCTATATCTTTACATAGACAATAGTTGTTTGCTGCTATATTAATGCTCTGGATATCGAATTTAGCACCTTTAATTTTACATTATTTTTATTGTTTGTTGAACAAAGTCTTCCTAGAATTAGAAAATGAGAAGATTGTGTGCGTCAAAGTGAAAAAAAAACATTTTCAGGGGATTTTGTATGTATTTTAATCACAACAACAAAAGATGAGCACATAACGTAAAACCCCCGTGTACACCTAATAAACACATCCTGCAAGCATTCCCATGCATTCATGTGTCATCCAGACATTTATGTCCTGATTGGATGATTGGATGTGACCTTCAATTGTCTGGTGACAGTTTCATAATCATTCATCGTCCACTGAGACACAAACAGATTACACACATGCATTCATAATCGCAATATAATGAATATATAACCCTCTACACACAGAGACACACACACACACACACACACACACACACACACACACACACACACACACACTTGGTCATTAGTGAAATGAAAACACCCTCATTTCCACTCGAAGTGATAACAGCGGCATCATTTCTTTCATCATCGACTAACAGAAGTAACATTTAAATGCTGATGAACACGTGGATGCATTTCTCCTCACACACACACACCCACACACACGCACACAGACACACACACACACACTAACATAAAGCAATAGGCGTGATGATGTGTGGAATATTACTTTCTTCACCACTGACTGGGAGGATTAAAACTAGCTGAATGACCTCCATAACCATCACAGGCAGCCTGAAGACAAACCCGTCATGGTACACCATGTAACGCCCTCTGATACACACTCATACATACATCTATATGCAAAACACAAGCACGCAAACTCATGTGCACTTTTAAAAATAAACAAACATTTGCATGGACAAACATCATGTTAATTCTGATGCACACAGGCAAACAACCACCCACACAAAGCGATACATTCACATAGTCGGGGACGCACACACACGAAAACACAGAGAGTCACAGAAAAGAGTGAGAGATCTTTTTTGTCAAGATGAGCTAAATCAATGTTGATCTTGGCTTATTGTGTTTGCAGTTACTGTATTCTCAGTGAGTACAAGACCAGAGACAGAACAGTAAACGGGGAAAAAAATAGTTAACACTTTACTACACTGAACCCATCCGTCTGCATGTGTGCGTGCAGGCATGCGCTACCACACACTTCTGAGACTCTCAGTGTGATTGCTATTTTGATTGTGCCACCAGTTCAAGTCCCCAGTTCCTGTGTGTGCCTGGTCCCAAAATAGACACCACTTCACTGTATGTTAGCAGTCCCTGGGTTGACTGCACACATTGTAATAGTAATATTACTTTGTAGACTGTAGGCTCCCAAGTCGGCCTGTAAACGCTTCGCTCAACTACAGACTGAAGACAATCTCCCTGATTTTGTTGCTAAAACTGGGTTGAAACAATTATAGAGTTAAAGCGGCAGTAGGCAGAACATCTGGCCTGACTTCAGAGAGAGTGTTCCTATTGGCTGTTCATTCAATGAGGACAGTTGTCAATCACTCGCGAACTCCGATCAAACGGTCAAAATAGGCGGCGCTGATCAAATATTAATTTATATTCTGTTACTGTAATGCCTATTTCTAACCGTAAATGTTTTCAGAAACATCTTGTAGTGTACTGTTTAGATGTAAAATGAGGAAGTTTGCTCGGGCTGGTGGGCGGTGCTTGGTATTTCCTCAACTGATCTGAACACAGCTGCCGGGTCGCAAACTTTCTCATTTTACAGCTAACACATTACACATTTATCCTGCATTCAAATAAGTGCATGGTTTTTGCCCCAAACTGTATGTGATTATCATAAAGTGGGCATGTCTGCAAAGGGGAGACTCGTGGGTATCCATAGAACCCATTTTCAGTGACATATCTTGAGGTCAGAGGTCAAGGGACCCCTTTGAAAATGACCATACCAGTTTTTCCCCGCCAAATTTTAGCCTAACTTTGGAGCGTTATTTAGCCTCCTTCGTGACATAGTTGGTACCAATGGATTCCTTAGGTTTTCTAGTTAGTAGTGTACCTTAACTCTAGCTCTAAAACTGAACCTACTACAGCCTCTGAAAGACAGTAGAGTTTTAAGTAGACCAGCGGGTCTCAGGGGGTTAACAGTAGTTATATATAGATTAGCATGTAGCAATATCTTTGCAATCAAATTCTATTTCACATTTTTCTCCCCAACTCTGAGCTGGTTCACTTCCTCACTTGTTGCTGATTGTCTTCACTTGTTGCTGATTATCAAAGAGTAAAACGCAACACAAACAGACTGTCACTCACCATCTGATTACTATGTTGCTCATGTCAGCTCCATGAGCCCGCCTGTCTCTATAATAAGCCCCTCGCCATCCTCATTCTGTCTCCCTATTGGTTGGCCCCTGGGGATTCCACTGCAATGAAGGATGGTAAAATGACACTATTATGTTACATGTATCAACACAATAGGAGGATAGAGATGGCTGAGCGGAGGGGGGTATAAATGTCCACAGCTGGAAGATGGTTTGAGATGTGTTTGGGAATATTTGTGTGTGGTTTTCATTTGCATGTTTTGTTTGTTTGTGTGCATCTTCAGTATCAGTCACTCTGTCACTAGCGGTCTGATTGCTATTTTGATCATTCCAATTCCCCAGCCACTGTGTGCGTCTGTCTGGCCCTGAAACAAACTCACGTCACTGTCTGTCTCTGGAGTCTTTCTCTCTCTCTCCTCTCAAGCCTATCACTCTGTCTTTCTCCACTTCATCCAAATCTCCCCTCTCTCTCGCTGTCTTTCTCTCTCTGCCTCTTGAGTGTTACAAATTTGTGGTGACGCTTTTGCGTCTGAATGCGTTGATAACAACCTCTGCCGATTTGTTAACCTGTACACACAGGTAGAGATGTTCCCATACCATTTTTTTTCCTGCTGATACCGCTACCTGAACTTGCGGTATTGGCCGATACGAGCACAGATCCAATACCAGCACGATAAAAAAAAATATATATAGTAGGGCTTTCAAAGTTAACGCTGTAATTTTTCTTTAACGCAATGCAATAAATCTTTCAGAGGCTGTATCTGGCTCAGTTTTAAAGCTAGAGTGGAGATACTGGCATCAAACCTAAGGAATCCATATTAGCTTGTCGTGAAGGAGGTTAAATACCGCTCCAAACTTGCTCAAAATGTAGGGGAGGAAAAATTGTCATGGCCATTTTTAAAGGGGTCTCTTGACCTCTGACCTCAAGATTTGTGAATGAAAATGGGTCACAATTAAATATTTTAATCGATTGACAGCCCTAATATATATAAAAAATCAACAGATTGGGGAGTTCAGTGACAGCGGCAGCTACAGCTGTTATTAAGTATTGCAGTGACTTATAAATGTGTGTTTATCCAAAATGTATTTCTTTCTCTGATTTCTGAAATCTCAGATCATTCCTTTAAATGTTCTATTTATACTAAAATAAATAGAAGGATAAACTGTCCTCAATTTGTATCTGTTACGTAATATCCATTTATGCATTGCTATATTTTACATGTTTCTGCAGGTTATATGTGTGCATGTGTTGAAGAGAGAAAGAAAGGAATAATTTCAACATGCTTTTCTGCATCTCTGTATGTGTTTGTTTCGTATGTGCTCCCGGGTGTGTGACTTCATCAAACACTTGTCACTTGCAGCCAGATTGCCGTTTCAATCATGTCACATTCTTGATTCCTCTGCCACTTGGCATGTCTGTCGGCCTCCCAAAATAGACTCTGTCGTTCTCTCTTTCTGTTACCATCCTAGTGTCTATGTGACACTTTTCTTAGCATTCCGCCACAAAAGGTCTTTTAAGATGCGACAAAAAGACACATTTCCTGACTGACATCCATGTACAGTGTTTCTGAAATAGCTTTCATGTCTAAGTATAAATCCCTTTTCACAGAGCAATGTGAAAACCCACATACGCTTTGAACGCATCTTAAAATGTCCCAGTTGCAACGTTAAATTAAATGAATTTCTGTGCAATGAGGTTTCCGTGTAAAACTAATTTGGGAAAAGCACTTCAGCTTTAAATAAATTGTGTTGTATGTAAAACAACTATTGTCGTATCTACAAGACGGGTGGGGAAAAAAAAATCGATTCACCAATGTATCATGTTTTTTGTTTTTTTTCTTCGGTTTTTATGTTGCTTTTTTTCATGTCAGAATTGACATATTTGGTTCATTTGAGTCTGCGGGGAGGTAAAAGGAAGTTACCGCTTTTATTGTTGTAGTCTGAGTAAAGTGACGTCATATCCTTTCCGTATCCGTCACCAAAACAAACCACAGCAACCCATAACGACAAAGCTGAAGATCTGCATGGATACGACCTGCATCCTCACATGTTAAATCCAAAGTGGTAAACGCTACACATACAGTAAAGTATGGAAACACTTTGGGTTTCACACATTGCAGGAAAAGCAGAGCTAGACATCATAGCTAAAGCTACATGCTAAAAATCTGTCATGGACAGGAAACGTCATCGTATTACGGTAACGTGCGGTCAAGCCAGTCGCCACTCTCATCTCCGTGGTCAAATCAGCCGACGCTACAACTGTAGAGCACCCATCCATCCATCCATCCATCCATTTTCTTCTGCTTATCCGGGGACGGGTCACAGGGGCAGCAGGATAAGCAGGGAATTCCAGACGTCACTCTCACCAGCAACATAGATTACCCACATCCTGACATTTATGCTAAATACAGTCAAACGGCCTTGATGGAGCTGACCATGGGTGTATAAAGAGAACGGAGCTGATGGAAGAGCTAGTGACGAACTTGGTGAAGTTAGCGGAAGTATACACGTGTGACTATGTCCTGTTTTCAAAATAATGTGGTAACAAAGGGAACTGTATATACAAAATACATATATGGAAATAAGATTAGTTGGATTATATTCACCAGAAGTATAACACATAACATGTCCGTTTCAAATTAAAAAGAAAATACCACAAAAAAAAAGAAAAAAAAATTCTTTGATTTTTGGGTAGCTGGAAAAATTTGGTAAATAATGCCTGACAATGACTGATATATTTGACTTCAGGATATCTCTGACTACATACATGCTGAAAATCAAACATTCTTATTGTATCAATTCAGATATTTTCCAAAGTAAAAGTCCCTAGAAGTGTATGTTTCAAGTTTTTCCCATGGACCAGTGTTTAAAAAGTTAACAAACATCGCAATAAATCGTAATATCGAATCCCAATACTTGTAGAGTTGCAATACTCAAAAAGCTCAATACATATTGAATTGGCACCCAAGTATCGTGATAGGTGAATCGTCCCAGCCCTAATCTACAAAAATGGCCGGAGAGATTTTCGGTGTGAAAATATTGGAGTTCTGAGGTTCTTCACACCGACTATCCAGCCAGTCGTTCCTCTCCTGCACGTGGAAGAAAGTACAAAGTCAGTTTGACGTGGCAGGCTCCAAACTCTAAGAGGCTGGAGGCCGTTATATTACGGAGACAATCTCCCAGCTGTCTGTTTGCTGTATTGGCCGGTGTTGGGCTGCCTGTCAGCTGCTCATTTAGACTGCACCGGCCATTGGTAGGTGAGAATGTGATGGCATCGCTGGATTTTTTCCAATACCGACTCTCAATTCTCTCTTCCTCTACTATCTAAAGTGGGAGATCCTTCTGTGGTGAATGAGATCAGACAGTTGTGTGTGGTCAGAAGGGGGGAGAGAGGCTTGCTGGCTGGGTGAGTGGTTGGATGTCTGATTTGGAAGCTCCATCTCTGTTAGATTGGGTCTCTGCAGCAGTGTGTTTGCAGCCCAGTGTCTGCCTGTGACTCTGATTGGTTGTCTGTCACTCTGTGTGTGTGTGTGTGTGTGTTCTTGTGATATTGTTTGGCTGGCTGGGTGAATATCTGGTGAATATTATTTTTACCTTGCCTCCTTCTTAGCTTCCTGCCTGTCTTCCCCCTTCAGAGTTTGAACCAAAACACTGCCATTGATTTAAGGATATTCAAAAGTACATTTGAATGCACAACATATACAAGCTGCAGGCCAGTTGCCAGGAAAACAAATGTTGCCATTGTACGTTTCTGCAAATAAAAGATACGTTGAATATAGGGATGTTAATAATTAACCGTTAACCGACATTAAGAATTTTAACCAATTAACGCTATCGGTTAAACGGTTAAAGGAGTAAAGCTGGTCCACCTGAACAGCCCACCTCAAGAGAGTCTAAGCCGGAGTTACAGATACAGGAAGTTGGCTCCCGTCTTGAGCTCGCTTGAGCTGAGGAGATGTAGCAATTATTCACCAACAAATAAACTGTACAAACACTGCTACAGGTACGTTCACAGCTATAATGCCATCGACAACCCCACACTCACCGCCGCCAACACACGTGCTCTATCGGACACTTGCTAAAGTGACGCTGCGCTGACAGAGTGTATATGTGTGGCTACGTGGAGCACAAAGCCTCCAGCAACGCTTCAGCTGCTAACGCAGCACAAATACACACAAACACTGTTGGTCGGACACTCGCTATCGTTCGCCGGGCAGACACACCGCTGACAACCTGCTAAACTAAAGTAAATGATACGGTGGTGGTGGCGGACTTGTCCTGGGTAAAGTGTCTGCATGTGTCTGATAATAAACGCAGCACCGTGGCTGCTAACGCTCCTGGACGGGTGAACTGGGGAGTCAGTTGTCTGTTGTGCTTTATATTTAATATTTCTTTAAACTGTTTAACTAATTATAATCAGTCAAATTTGTTATTCTCGGTTAACAGCAAAATGGATTGATTGATTAACATCCTTAGTGCCAATAACAGATGACATATCCATCAAAACTCGTCTTTGCCAGCAGATTCTCTGTGGTACTGTGTTGTTAACACCACCCAGCTGCAGGTTCTGTACGTCAGAAGCTTAAAATGTTTGAAGTGCATGATGCCTTTATTGATTTTTAAATGAGAAGAGTAATTGCTTTCATGTATAAACAATACTCATGGGTTCGAACATTTGCTTTGCTTTAGTCTGGGCAGTAGCACAGAGCTTATACTGTATATCTACGTGGTCCACATTTCTGTGTTGAAAGATCCCTCCCTCCCCCCAAACCCCACATCCCCCTACCCACCAATTTCCCCAAAACACAGCATCTCTATTTCACATTCCAGTGGGACAAAGGACACAGTGATGGATCTATATAAATGTGACACATTTAATCTGGCGCTGTGTGACCTCCTCTTAACTCAAACAGACAGGAGGAGTGAGAGCGAGCGGAGCTGCGACACTGCCTGGTGTGTGAGGACATCCAGAGACCCGCTGTTGATGCAGGTAGCACTGGTCGATAGAGGACATAGATTACTTAACAGCAGCTTCTTCAGCGGCTCTTTTCAAGGCAAATCATTTATGCAGACTTGTGAAAGAAGAACATATAATTCCACAACCTTGCATGTGAAAAATCATAGATTGGAGCCTGCATGTCTCAGAGGAAGTTGAGGTTTATGTTTTGGCTTAGAGCTCAGATCCGTAACCGCTTATCCAATTCAGGGTTGCGGGAGGTATGGTGGGGGCTGGAGCCGATCCCAGCTGACATTGGGCGAAGGCGGGGAACACCCTGAACAGGTCGCCAGATATATAGACACATAGACTTGACACATAGAGACAGACAACCATTCACGCTCACATTCACACCTACGGGTAATATAGAGTCAACATTGAACCTGCATGTCTTTGGACTGTGGGAGGAAGCCAGAGAACCTGGAGAAAACCCACGACACCAGAAACCTTCACATCTAACTCTCTAATGTCAAGCTTTTTAAAAAATACGTAACATGTTCTTAGTCATGGTCATCACATAGCTCAGAAAGAATTCACTGAATATTCCTATTACAATGAAAAAGGTAATTATTTTCAGGCTGTATGAACAGTTAGCACATTTGTCATTACAGAAATTGAGAAATTGAATTCAAGCAGAAAGGATCCCTTGGACCTTAAACAGGAAATATATATTTTCTATTAAAGAGGTTCTCTATACTGATTAAATGAATTGTTTTCTAACTTGTATAAACGGCCTCGGTGGGGTGGTGATTACCAAAGTGGACCTCTGAGTGAGCTGGAAATTTCTGATGAGAAGAACGAGCTGCTTTAGCAGGCAATTGCAAAGATAAAGTGAATGTGAGTACACACAGTGGACCTCCCAGGGCTTCATTTAAAAGAAGCATCTATGCAGTGCGGTGTGAGTGAGGCGTGCTCCTTTTCAAATTAATCATAGTTAAGTATCCCAAAGCTAATGGACGAGTTGGCCCAAGGGTAATCTGGCATTTTGCTCAGGGGTCAAAATTTGTGCACTGTGAAAAGTCCTAATTAGAGTAACATAAAGGCAGCACTGGGATTCATATTGTGGTCGGACAGTGACAACACTCTCTGTAATGTAAATGGGATGGGAAACTGAACACATTAATGCTGGGGGGTGGGTGGGACAAAAGAGCAACAGTAAAAGGTCAACATGATGAGAAAGGATTGCTTTGGACATTTAACGAGCCCACATGGCTGATTAGTGATATCTCAACAATGAGGCTGTGACATATGGACAACTTTGTTAAAATACAATGAATGCTATTCACCACCAGAAGAAAAAAAAAATAAAGAAGACAAAATCTGACAATTTTGCATTTTACCAGAAATTGAAAACTTGAGTAAACAGTATTTAAATTACCTCAGATAAAACTCAGAAAATTGCTAGATCAACTATTATTAAATTCTTTGAATGGAGTGGATTTTAATTGAAATCCCAAATTATGTTTTATATTAAAAGCCATATGACTGTATGTTTAAAGTGAAGTTATCTAGTGTAATATCCATCTATGTATCTAGTTGGCTTTGTAAAGCAATTTTAAAGGTGCTCAAAATTAAATTCAAAGCTTAAAGAGCTCTTGAAGAGACAGGCACTAAAACGGTGCGTTTCAGCCAGAGGATGAATACAGGTATATTCAGACAGTATGAGAAAAATAATGTTACTGTTAATAATCAACCGTTTAACTGGATTTTTACAGATTAATTGGTTTAATAGTTAAAAGAAATATTAAAAATTAAATAAAAAGTGAATCGGCTTGTCACTTAAGGGAGTATAACTGGTCCACCTTAACAGTCCACCTTAAGTGAATCTGAGCCGGTGTTGCAGGATACGGGAGCTTGGCTTGGGTCTGAGGATTTGTAGCTTTTATTCACCGACAAATAAACTGTAGACACACTGCACTACGTTCCGCCTACAACGGCACCAACAACCCCACACTCAACGCCGGCACACACACACGGCCTCTCGGACAATCGCTAAAGTTACACCGGGTTGACAGACCGTATGTGAC
>CAKALG010030712.1:0-18142 GCA_916700815.1 Helicolenus hilgendorfi | reverse complement strand
AACAGAGCGGTCAGATCAGATGTTATTTCTCTTCTCGTTGGAACTTCATTTTAGTAGCTGCGTCCTATATAATACAATAATTACAATAAGATAATTGTCCAGAAACACTCACAGGTACTGCATTTAGCATAAAAAATTAATCGCAGATTTATCTCACATTCTTTTATACATTCAAAATGTACCTTAAAGGGAGATTTGTCAAGTATTTAATACTCTTATCAACTTGAGAGTTGGCAAATATGCTGCTATATGCAAATGCATGTATATATTTATTATTGAAAATCAATTAACAACACAAAACAATGACAAATATTGTCCAGAAACCCTCACAGGTACTGTATTTAGCATAAAAATACATGCTCAAATCATAACATGGCAAACTGAAGCCCAACAGGCAACAACAGCTGTCAGTGTGTCAGCGTGTTGACTTGACTATGACTTGCCCCAAACTGCATGTGATTATCATGAAGTGGGCATGTCTGTAAAGGGGAGACATACACTCACATATTCATATTCGCATATCTTGAGGTCAGAGGTCAAAGGACCCCTTTGAAAATGGCCATGACAGTATTTCCTCCAAAATTTAGCGCAAGTTTGAAGCGTTATTTAGCCTCCTTCTCGACAAGCTAGCATGACATGGCTAAAAATGGCAAGTTGCATTAATGCATTAAAGAAATTAGTGGCATTAAAACAAATGTGCGTTAACGCGTTATTATCACGTTAACTTTGACAGTCCTAACACTTATTAATATTATATTTCTGCCAATAGATCCCCCAATTGCTACGCACTGTTCCTTTAATGTTGTGAATTAAAAAAAAAAAAAAAACTTGCTTAGGTTTAGGCAACAAATAGTTAGGTTTTCGAAAAAACATCATGGTTTGGTTTAAAATGTGCATTTGTAAAGTGAAAGAGAAACTTAATGTTGTGAATAATATGACATTGCTATTGACGTGGATGAGCTGTTTTTACCTTAATGGAGAGAAACTCTGAGAAGTCCGTTGTCCTTTTCCTACAGCAGGACCATCCCTGAGGAGGAAACACACAAACACAGGATTATTTCCACCCTCCAGCTAAATAAAAGTGTTGTTCATTTGTTGACTTTTGTATTCGTTTTTTACCTTCAGGGCGTCGTGGAAGATGGGGACACCTGGATGGAAGATGCAGGAATCTTTAGGAGGAAAAACAAAGAGTCAGTCTGTATATGGACACACAGTCAGCCGGGTGGACCAGCTGCTCATTCAGGGGGTCACTAGAGTTGAGAGGGAGCGTCCCATAAAAGGAAGTCCCTTGCTAGAGAGATAGCTGTCTCATGTGTCCAAAAGACACGTGGCCTATTATACTGTACAAACTCGCTCTCTCTCAGACTGACACAGCATATTATGACAATAGGGACACAATTTTTTGACGTCACACAAACACAACACTTTGTTTATCCAGCTTTTGCCACTAAATTCAGATCATAAATCTGGTTTCCTATCCACCTGTTGCGTTCAGTAAAAGTCGGTTTTACAACTCACATTGATCACTGCTCATTTGCACTGCATATATTTTGTTATTTTTGTGATTCATTTGTTAAATTTAAACCCAAATTTAAACACTAGTTTGTTTATTTAGAGTAATAAATCTAGTCACAAGAGCATTCTTTCAAAATAAAAGCAGACAAAACCCAATCTCGGACTAAAATACTGTTAGTAAAATGTTAAAATCTGAATAAAAGTGTCACTTTTTAAGGGAAAATAGTAATTTCAGCTCGCAGGTGATGTATTTTTGGACAGTTACAGGTTTTGAATGTGCCATTTTAAAGTTTTAAAGTAAAGAAGTTACAAAAATCAGTAACTTGAACCTCATCGAAGGAAATCAAAGCAAATCAGCAGCCACTAACACCGTAAAAAACAAGCGTACATGCTGAATTTCCGGCTTTTGTTTCACTTTACAGACTGACTTTGTGTCCTCGATGACCAAACTAACCAACAAAACCCAGACTGGACTGAGAATTAAGGAAAATAAACAGACAGGATTTTACCATCCTTGTTCTTGTCGGCGTCAAACTTCAGTCCACAGCCTTTATTGTAGCACAGTAGAGTCATGTTGGCTTGTTGGGGTTTCTTCTTCTTCACTCTACAGCTCGTGTCTGCTCAGATATTTTCCTTTCCAACCCGGCGGTCTCTCCTGGTTTTGCTGTCGTCGGGACCTCCAGAAGTTTCTTCGGCTAAGAAGAGAAGAAAGATCCAGAAGAGGTGATCGCCTTCTGGAGAGAGAGAGCAGAAAGAGAGAGAGAGGGGGTCTCTGTGTGCCTGGCTGAATGAAAGATAAAAATAGCAGCTCCCTCCTCAATTCACAGCTGTCAAAACTTATCTGGAGGTGGGGGGTTGACATTCCTCCTGGTGAGCGTCGGCTGTCACAAGCTGTGGCCCGGGCACAGTAGGACTGACAACTTCTGGATTCCTGTCACTTTGTCTTACTTGATCCACTGCAGTCTGGAAGTATCATGGGGCCTACTTTCTCAGGACACGCCGTGTGTTATTTCACCTTTGCAGTACCAAAAGATGGATTATGGCCCAATAAGGAGAGCTAAAATATGTTGCGGCATCCGCTCTTCTTGGAAAGGATTTCCGCTAGATTTGTGAACCTGGCTGCAAGGATTTGCTCCCGTTCGGCTCATGGTACATCCCAAAGGTGTCGGATTGGTCATTATCACTTTAAATGTACACTATATTTAGAATAATTTTTCTGGTTTACCTTGCCGTCAGACAGCTCAATGTTTTCATAACTGTAGCCGTTATCTGTGCTTGTCAAAGCAACCAAACTCCATTGGAAGAAACAGTTATTTTTACCTCGCAGAACACGTTGGTTGTTGGTCTACCACTGCCTCGATAGTTCAAAGTTGTGACTTTATTCTCGTATTATTACGACTTTATTCTCTCAATATTACGCATTATTTTCTCGTAAAGTTATGACTTTATTCTCGTAATATCACAACTTTTTCCCCGTAATTTTACGACTATAAAAAGTCGTAATATTATGACTTTATTCTGGAAATCTCAGATGTTTTTTCCCTCAATGTGGCCCTAATACTCCGCAGTACATTTGCACTTTGGCCTTCGACTGTCACTCATCTTGTCTGCTATTTGCGCACCGCAAGTTCTGGTCACATGACTGGAGCACAGCCAATAGGAACGCTCTCTCAATGAAATGACCTGTGATTGGTCAAAGTCTCCCGTTTAAAGCCTGAAAACAGAGCCATGAGGAGGTGCAGAAGTCTGGTTTTCTCTCAGAACATTTGAATTACAATATGCTGAAAGGTTATTAGGAAATTTCAGCTCAATGCTGCCAAAAATATACTGCCTGCTGACACTTTAATGTCAGTTAACGGTTAAACGGTTAATTATTAACATCCCTAATAGGCACTTAAAATTACAGAGCTGGAACGTCAAGGGGTTTGAACCACCCCATTAAAAGAAAGAAGGTTTTCTCACACCTCAAACAGCTTAAAACAGAAATAGCCTTCCTGGGACTGAAATGTCCCATGTACCCTTTAACGATGGGAAAACTTAAAAACTAAAACATACAATTACCACTCATTCCCAGTGCGTAGTTACTGTTTTCGTATACACCTGTATACACATATACACTTGTATATCCCTGCTTGTTGTGACACGTTGGGTCTGATTTTGTTACAAACACCTCCGGCGCTCCCACGGTGAGGGATTAAGAAAGCAGGTTCCCGCCTCCTGACTCCCACTGAGCTCTGAATAATGAAACTGTTTGTGTACATTTGTTCCACACAATCACATCAAGAGGCTCTGGGTGATGCGTTTGATCATATTTCAGTGTTTTTGATTAAATGGTTCTTAGTAGGAAGTACTGTATATCACTCAAAACATACTGAGGCTGACAAACAGCAGTGTTTTGTCTTCAGTGAATAATTTATAGTCGAACCACCTTCGGTCGCTGCATTGCCAATTTATCTCTCTGTGCCCGGGATGATGGATCTTTGGGAACAAAACTACAAAAACTCAGCTTATAAAACATCTTTCTGCTACATATTAGCTTTCATTACTCAAACACACATGATTTAAGAGCTATAAATATTACTCCTGTGTACTACAGTACGAGAAAAGCTCTTGAGAAGAAAAAGTCAGAGCAAATTTGGGAAAACACACATTTATATTACTTTTTTACAGCTAATTTTTTTTATAACAAACAAGTGTTATTAACCCTGTGAGACCCACAATAGACCCGTTTTTGTCTCTTTTTTTTAGGGGGTACAGGTGGTCTTTAGGTGGAGATAGCAGGTCAACAATAGACGTCACATTGAAGTGGTGTATATCATCTGAAAGCTGGGAACCTGAATATTAATTTGAGATGCAGCACTGTGTGTCAAGTTGTTCCAGTCATAAATCAGAAATAAACACAAATTAATTATTTAAAATGAACTGAAAAAATCAATAACGGTTTAGAACATTATAATCACAGTATATGATGGTTATTCCCATGCTCTATTAAGTTGTTGCGGTAATTTTTGGGTTGACATCATTTGTTACTCAGATTTGGTGCTAAATTTAACAATTTTTTTTACCTATCGAGAATTGATAAAGAAAAACAGACGACTCGTTTAGGAATGGAAAATGACTTTTAATTTCTTCCAAAAAAAGAGAGAGAAAACAGATCCCTAGAATAAACAAATATACTGCTGTAAAATAAAAGCCTGTGATTTTTTTTTTGTCAACTGTAACATTTGTTTGCCTTTCCATGCTTGATACAATCCATATATTTCTGCTTTAAATAAATAGAAAAAAAATGTACAAAGAGATGAGGGGAGGAGACAGAGAAGAGAGAGACAGATTTAAAAGATGTACTCTGCTCAAAAAACATTTGGCATCATTGAGAATTCATGGCTGATCCTGATGTACAGGGAGGTCTGCAGCCCGTCTGCATCGTCTGTCTTGTTTAACCCGTCCCCACTGAGGAGTAATCATACCTATATCTTGCTGTAAATAACGCTAACATCTTCCACGTTCAGAAAAATAATGCGGATTATGAGAGTATGTGTTTAAGCTCTGTGTTGTGAGTGTGAATGTGTGCATTTCTTTATATACAGAATAGTGAGGCAGCAATCCGAGGGTTCTTACCAAAAAACACAGATGTAGAAAAAACAGAACGTGCACAAGAGATCTTTGATTCGACACACCGACTCACTGACAAAATGAGGAAATGTATCTGTTAAACAGCCTCTCTCTTTCATTTTGTGGGTTTTTGACTCTCTCGAAACGCGCACAGCGGCCCGCAGATGGCGCCGCAAAACAGAGGAGAATCTGTGCTGCAAGTAACAAATGTGACATCTTTGGGTAACACAAAAAAAAAAAGTTTGGCGCTCTGTTTTTTTTTTTGCTACAGTGGCTCGTTTATCAACAGTACAAACGTCTGTCAAATTCAGTCCCTGTTCGTGGACGGCAAATTGAGAAAGTGTGATCCATCTCGCCCCAGACAACAAGAGGAGAGAATTCATATTCATCATCACCATCACTGTCATGCTTTTTTGGGGGGGGGGGGGAAAGGACAACAAACAACGATACAACCATGCACTCACCGACCCCAGAAAGAGAGAGAGATGGCTCGCCAGAGAGGAGTCTGCTCTCTGAATGTTTGATACACTTGGCCTTAGCAGAGAACAGACATTTTAATATGACATCGATCCGTGTATCCTTCTCCACCTAGATTCATGCTACAACAATGCAGAGAGGTGGTAGCAGCTTTTAAACGTTGAGAGAAACTACGGTTGCCTGGTTTGATCCCAAACAAACCAACATAACAAAACAAAACTGAACAGTGGTTGTTGAGAGAAACTCCCAGCTGTAAATGTGAGAAAGTGTCGAGAGTTGCCGAAAAAGAGAGCCTGCATGCTCGGCCAAACCCCTCCCTGGATAAACACCGTAACAAAATGACCTACATGATAAAGCTGTGATAATTACCGGCAGTTACATCAACACTAAGGAGACGAGCCAGTATGAGACTCGGAAACCACAGTACGCGCTCTCTCCGTCCAAACTTTGACCATTTTGAAACCACTTTGAGACACACAGACAAAGACAATCTCATCGCAACAGGCAGGACTGGATTCCATGCAGAGAAGATTTTAGAAAACGGAAAGGAAGTAACTGACACAAAATGTAGATTTAGCCTGAAAGAACTGAGCTTAAAAAAGGTAGTCTGACTGGGTCAAACATACTGTTTGATTCGTCAGGTAAAATTTGCAACAACAAACAAAAACACCCTGGCACTGACTTTACCGTCCTTCACACCGAAGCCGACCTATTCTGAAGAGGTAATTACAAAACATCAGGAATCATAAGCTCTGCGTTTAGACCTGATATGATTCATTGTTTAAGATCCAGGGTGATGATGATCCGACTTTGGATCGGTGCCACGGCTGGTAACGGCTTCTCCCTTCTTTCTGAAGTGCCAATTCATCACCGCCAGATTAAGAGACAGTAAGACAGCTGTCCCGGAAAATAAAGAGCCATGATTAGAGCTCACTTTTGGTGCCAAAGCGCAGATGTCCATTAAGAAAAATAGTTAATGAGAGTCCCAAGTTGGAGGCCAGAGGGAGTTCATGTTGATAAGAGTTCAGTTTAAGGACAATGGAAACACCAGAAGGCATTTTCTGAATACGTTTTGGCCGGACATAAAGATAACCTACACGTTTCCTTACTATCAGGGCTTGGAACTGCTCATCTGTCCCAGTGATATGTGGATTCTTTTGCTACTTGACACAATTTTCCTATAAAATAAACTTTATAAGTGGCTAGTGGAGCAGACAAACTTTAAAAGGTGCAGTGTGTTTGGCGGCATCTGGTGGTGAGGTTGCAGATTGCAAGCAACTAAAACTTCTCCCGTGTGCTAAACGTCATTGTTGTGAAATAAACCCTGTAGCAACGGTCTGTTATACATAGCAACAGTCTGCTATAAAGAAATAACAGACCGTAGATTACAAATTCATATCGTATTCAACAAAGCCGTGTAATAAGAGTGAAATTTAACAATGTGGGGGTCTCACATTTTACAAATTCTTTTAAGATTTGATAAATATTTTCTTGTGGGCCAACCTTAAGCAAACAAAAACACAACAATTCTTATTTTCAGGGGATTGTACATAAAGATACGTATTCATATTATATTCCAATTCTGCCAATAGATCGCGTTAAATGCTACACACTGTTCCTTTAAAGCTGCTGCAGAAATCCACCAGCGTTTAGCTAAAGCCCATTTCCAAACCTGGCTGGACTACGAATACTGTACTTGACGTCTATGTCACTTCTATAGCCGACAAAGTCTCCCATTTGTCACAAAAGAACCTGGATATCCAAGCATCCGATTGACTGTTGGGTTCAACGGTCCAATCAGAGACAGTTTGTAGGCTGCTGACATCATAGCGAGAGGCGGAGATGGCCGATGTTGTCGAGACAGGAAAAAAAAAAAAAAAAAGAGACAAGGACCTTATCTAACACTGGAGCGATGCTAACAGCGAGAAGAAAAGAGCGCACTCTAAGCGAACCACAAAGCCTGAGAGCCTCCGGAAAGGTTTCGTCTACAGCTAAAAGACAGAGACACCAAGAGAGATAATAGAGCTATAGTCACTAGACACTGGCAGAGGTGAGGACAAGGTGGGAAACCTACTGCAAGGAGGTCTTCTATAAGGAGGATACTATGAAGAGAGGCTAAGCTAACACAAGACTGCGACAAGAAGCGTCTAAGAGCAATATCTATCCAACAGTGATGGGTGGGAGCAGACAATCTAGACAGAAACTGGTTATTATTACTATTTTTTTTTACATTATCTACACATACCAAACAGTGACGAAGCAGGCTAAAAAAGCATTCTAGAGATAGACCAACTAGACAAAGTTGAGAGACTGAAGCGAGATTCTAGAGATTTCATGTGTGTGATGAGCTATCATTGGGATGTAGACACTGGACTGGGATGGGGATGGGACTACAAAAAGTTTCAAGTTCATAGTTAGAATGGCAGGAAAAAACAATTTTTAGTCACCTGCCAAAGTGGCTGGTAGATTAGAACAAACGTGTTATTGTAAAACCTCAAACGATTTTCTACAAACTTCAATCTTAACTTTTTCACACCAGGAGAACTGGCAACAGCTCTACTTACGGCAGGATAGTCACTTCAGTGCAAAACATTTTTTCATGTGCATTTTGCAACAAAATTTAGATTTTTACAAAAAAAAAAAAAAAAAAAAAAAAGCACATTTCGTGTCAAACTCGCTGGCTCAAATTTGGCTCGAAGATTTGACACAATTTGACCCTCAGAAATAGCCCTCAATGGAAAACATACACATAAAAATGTGTAAGCACACACGTGAACACACACTTAAAAAATGCATTATGCACACATATATACCAAACAGTCAAACTCATGGTGACGGATGCTTTGGCTGAGGAATGGCCACGACCTCTTTACACGAGTCAAATTTTGATCCCCAAAATTTTTCCTGGAGCCACGGAGCGAGAGAGCGATGCCAAAAGTTCAGTGTCGTTTTGGCTCTCGGTGCAGACGGAGTCGCACTTAAAGCCGTTCACTTTGATTCAGTGCAATTTAAAGTGAATTCAACTTAATTCAGTAACATTTAATCACTCACTCAGTGCTGCTGTCGTTAATCATTGGCACGTAACGTGGATCTGCCGATAGGGTGTACCTAATGAAAAAGCTCTTAGTTTAGAAACCTTTGACTTCTGAATCTGGTTGGTTAGGCTGATGAGAACAAGAAGTACAGATACACACAGGTCAACCAGGTGCTATCAGGCAGCTACTGGTGCTAATAAACACCCATTTCTACCCTCTATTGAGAGTAATGGTAGCCAAAAACGCCAAAATGCAAAAGGTAAACATGTAAAATCACATCTGGCTACATGTCTGGTCACACCAGCACTTTAAACTCTGAAATTTCACAAACTGTCACCCTTAAACCAGCCATTCTCAGCAGTGCTGACCTTTGGCGGAAAGTTCAAAATGGAAGAAGCTATCGTCGCTTATTAGCTGTGATGCACCATCCAGTTTTTATCTGTTTGTTAGGAGGAATGGTTTTGTAGACCAAAAATACATCTTTTTGAATAAACTGTGTTGTCCCGTTAGCAACCAAGCTAACAAACCTGCTAACTGACAGTTTGAACGCTAGGTAGCTCAGAGAGAGAGACAGTTTTATTTCACCTCCTGTGTTAGAAGGAGGAATGGTTTGTAGACCCAAAATACATCTTTTGAATAAACTGTGTGAAGTTATTGTCCCGTTAGCAACCAAGCTAACGCACCTGCTAACTGGCAGTTTGACCGCTAGCTAGCTCAGAGAGATTTGTTTCAGCTCACACGTCAACCAGGTGCTAACAAACACTCTGCAGTCGCTTTAGCGTAACAAAAAATGCTAATTTATTCTGTTTTACCCTCTACTGAGAGTAATGGCAGCCAAAACTGTGTCAAGATAAAGGTGTAAAATCATGTCAGGCTAAATTCCTGGTCACATGAGCACTTTAAACAACGAGTCGCTATACCAAAATCAAGCCATCTTGAGAGTGCTGAACTTTGGTGGTACTTCCATCCAGTTTTACTTAACCTCCTCTTGTTGGTTGGAGGAATAGTTTGTATAGACCAAAATACGTCTTTTGAATAAACTGTGTTAAGCTATTGTCTTGTTAGCAACCAAGCAAACAACACCGTTAACTGATGAATTTCACTGTACCACTCTCTGGTGTGATAAGGCTTAAAGATTTTTGGTTTACAGACAAATTAGATGACTATGCACCGTGCTAGCACGTTGTTGCACCGGTAATCCCCTGTCTCTCTGTGTGTATCTGTAGCTTTTAGGAGAAGAAAACAATGCAGTATGAGTAACAAAGACTTAAAAACCCATAACAACAAAATGCTCAACTACTTTTAACAAATGGTTCAACAAATTGCTGTACAAGCCCCGATAACATTCAGGAGAGGCTGCAGAAGAAAAACAGATTTGAAAAATACAAAGATATCCCCCAACAGAGCGGAAAAATTACGGGAAACACACTCGAGAAGATTTGCCTCTAAATCTCTCACTGATTGGACAGTTGTGGACACAGACAGCGAACGAAGGGGGTGAAGAGGAGGTCGGTTTGTGAAGGTATTGTCTGAAACAACTGCTGTGCAAGAACACATACTTCCACACACACTAAACAAACACTTGTCCCCTCCCGAGTGCTCCCAAGTGGCCGTTGCAGGCGGATGGAAACCCGGAGAGGACAAAATAGCACCAGTATGAAATAAAGCTAATTCTGCAGCAGAGACTCTCACGGTCAGACGGTCTGACTGAAAAACCAGAGGTAGGATTTTTCCTCAATCCCCTCCACTCTCCTCCTCCATCTTTCTTCACATCTTTCTCTCTCATCCTTATTCCCTCTCCTGAAGCGTCACTCCATCGATATGATTTAAAATTAGACAGAATAACAGAAAGAAGCTACACACTCACACACACATGCAAGGAGTTGTTTCAGACAACGACCGGTCAGGATGACATCTCCCCCACACCAGATCCCTCCATCCTCTGTTCGGTCATCTTCTCCTCTCCTCTTTCCAACTTGGTTTTTGGTGTCGGTTTGTTATCTTGTCGTCTGTCTGTCTCTGAGTCGTTTTAGCTTGATCAAATCATTCCTCCGTCCATCTGATCGTTCCTCTTCTTGTGTGTTTTCTTCTGCTGTTTGTTTGTCGCTTTTGGCACTCTGCTTCCCCCTTGACTGGATTACATAAACTGCATCTGAATAGGCAGAAAAAGAGGGAAAAAACAATAGAAAATTTGTTTTTTTAAATCACTTTACCAATGCATTAAAAAAAAACTTATATCTCAACATTTACATACACTAAAATAATACATCATACATCTAATTGCATCATTACAATAATTTTGTACACCTTACTGCAATCAGCACACTTGCTTTATCTCGAGTCTACCTACCCACCCACCAACCTACCTACCTACCTACCCATCTCAAGTCTACCTACCTACCTATCTCGTAGGTCGGGCGTTTGCGCCAAATTTGAAGAAATTCCCTCCAGGCATTCCTGAGATATCACGAGAATGGGATGGACGTGAGGTCACGGTGACCTTTGACCACCAAAATCTAATCAGTTCATCCTTGAGTCCAAATGGACGTTTGAGCCAAATTTGAAGAAATTCCCTCTAGGCGTTCCTGAGATATCATGAGAATGGGATGGACGTGAGGTCACAGTAACCTTTGACCACCAAAATCGAATATGTTCATCCTTGAATCTAAATGGACGTTTTTGCCAAATCTGAAGAATTTTGCTCAAGGCGTTCCTGAGATATCGCGTTCACGAGAATGTGACGGATGTGAGGTCACAGTGACCTCTGACCACCAAATTCTTATCAATTCATCTTTGAGTCCAAATGGACGTTTGTGCCAAATTTGAAGAAAGTCGCTCAAAGTGTTCCTGAGATTTCACGAGAATGGGACGGACATGTGGTCACAGTGACCTTGACCTTTGATCACCAAAATCGAATTCTTTCATCCTTGAGTCAAAGTAGACGTTTGTGTCAAATTAGAGTAATTCTCTCAAGACATTCCTGAAATGTCGCGTTCACAAGAATGGCACGGACGGACGGACGAACGTACAACCTGAAAACTTATGCCTGTAAAAAAAAAAGTGTATTACATTACAGAGAAACATGTTACATTAACAGGTTTTTAATACATGTTGTGATTAAATACCTTTTCAGTGGCAAAGCTGTCGTTTTGTGTGTATGAATGCACAAGTACTGGATAGCTGACCTGGGCTCCGGGCATGGGTGCGAAGGGGTTGGTGGGTCTGAGAACAGGCTGGTTGTACATCATTGGCTGAGGAGCCATCACTGGTACCCCGCCCATCTGACCCATCTGAGGAGGGACCTGGACACAGAGGAAGGGGTCAAGTTAGAGAATGATGGGACACAAAAAGAAAACAAGAATCAGAGTAAGAGAAGGAAGAGGAAAGTGAGAAACCAATGATGCAAAAACAGCAAAAAAGTCAGAAAAACAGGGATGAAAAAGAGAGAGGACAAAGGAAAACAATGAAAGTAGCTATTTGTGGGCCCTTCAGTATAATCTGCATTAGAGCTAAAGCCATTTCTTGATTACATTAATTGAAGAAAATGGAGGAAAACTACTTTGATATCAACTAATTCTTTGAATAATTTATCGAGCCAAAAAGCCAAACACTAGCCGGTTATAGCTTTCTAAAATGTGAGGATCTGTTGCTATAGATTTTGGTTTTGGACTGTTGGTCAGACAAAACAAGACATTTGAAGATATCACATTAGTACGGCAGTGTATTGCTGCCACACCAAAAAAAAAAAAAACATTTTTTTTTTTTTCCTTAGTGTGGCAGCAATACACTTCCGTACATTAGGCTCTGAGAACTTGATTTTGTCACTATTTTCTGACATTTTACAAATCAAATGATTAATAAATGTGTGGAGAAATACAATCTACAGATTAACCAATTATGGATATACTTAGTTGCAGCCCTATTCAGCCTGTATCTGAGTAACAGGCACCACCGCATGCACATTGAACAGTATGTTTGTTGTGCATCTGACACTCACACTCACCATTCCATACACAGGCACTTGCGGTGTGGTCATGGGAAAAGCCATGGGAGCTGGAGCCTAGAGGAAGAGCAAAAAGCATGAGTCAACGTAACGCAGGTGGAAAGAAAAACACACCTGCTTCACACATTTTCTGGCTTTTCTCAGCCTGAATATGTGGAAAGCTGATGTGGTTTGCCGTAGCATAAAGGACTTGAACGAACATTTAGACAACTTAGCTCTGACAAACATCTCATCTGTCTGTGTTAGACACGTCTGAACGCAATAAACAGAATACACGCAGTGTAATGTAAGGAGAACACATGTAATGCTGATAAAGTGTGCACATTAGGAGCGCAACAATACAGCATGCAGCAGAGGTACTTAGTGGAATCCCACCGGGAGCAATCATTACCACAGCTTTAAAAGGGGGTGGCTCAATAGGACAGCGTTTAGCCCTGCCCTCCTTACTTCACAAATCAAATCCACTCCGCCTGAATGGGCCTCAAATTCGACGTGACGGGCAATTTGCAGCCGTCGTTTACATCCCACGCACATCCTCATCAGACAAAGCCTCCGATTTCTGCTCGACAAATTGGCAATTCATAGGAGCGAGCGTTTTGAGGTACGCTGCGGCATTGTATCAGCGAATGCACCGGAGGAAAATCAGTTTATAAGATTAAAAGTGGAGATGCCTCTTTGCACAACAGCGGGGGAATCTATAACGCATGCAAGAGTATTAATATTAACAGATGTTGGATTTGTATCACCTGCAGTAATTTCACCATATCGCAGAGGCAGCCTGACAACTTCTTTAAAATATAACAAATCTGCATTTCTCAGTGGGATTTAGGAGAATATCTGCAAGCATTTGCAGATCTTTCAGGATAATATCAGCGTGAATCCCCACCCCCGACCATACATAATAGTTTAATATTTGCTGCAGTCATAAGTTGCGACTGTTTTCTCTGCTTCGGGTCATCCCGCTCACCCGGAAGTCGCAGGCTCCCACTGTTTTTAAAAACCCATTAAAAAACAGCTTGCAGAAACACGCCGCTGCTGCTGCTGCCTTCACAAACCTAATCCATCATTGTAAATAAGACAACTGGGGCACTTTTCTTAACATGACTTCATAACGCCTCAATCATTGCAGAGGTAATAAAAGTGCTTCCACTCCAGCTGGAACAGGGCAGAGAAACTTAAAAAAAGGAACAAAAACACAGTAATTAGCTGTGTTATATCACATTATTACCTTAGCTGTCTTACCTAAAATGATGGATTACATTAATCAAGGCAATACAATTGTGTTTTTCTTTAGCTGGAATAATAAATCTACACTAGCGTTAATTGCTGCTTATGCAATGACGCCTTAATCGATGCTTTTAACAAATAGCAAGTTAAGCTGGTTGATCTATAAAAAGAGTCTTACAGTATTTAACAGCTGCGACAGCGTGTGGCTGGTGTTTGTTTTCACCTTGCGAGTATGTGTGTAAGTCGTCGGCAAAATGTTGTCCTGGATACCCCTACTGAAGCAAGAACTACCACAGAGGCAGTTTGGAGTACTTTGCCAAGTATTTCTGTCTGTGGACAGATATTGTGACCACGATAGCAACCGTCAAAACCGTACAAAATGCAGTCACCAAACTTTACAGATGTGTAATTGAGATCAAAATGAAGTTCAAAGACGGGTGTGGTCCAAGCAATGGCACCAGAAAAAGGGGTTAGGAAGTGGGGAAGAGGCCAGTAGCCCCCTACATTACACTCCTGGCCTGATTTGGTGACGAGGCTGGCTAGCCTAGGCTATGTTAGCAATAACCTCACCACTAGATGCCGCCACACTGCACCTTTAAATAGTGATTTTTAAAAAATATCTTTAGATAATGACCTTTTTATTTTTAACATATGCAACATTGTGATTCTGTGATAAGCTTTCAGCATGATGCATTACCTCATTTGATACAGATTTTTGTGTTGCCATGTGAGATTTGAAGGTCAACATTTGGACATTTAGAGCATTTTGCTTTAAGGAATTCTGAAAATTGAAACTCTGTTGTGAAATGTAATAAATACAGTAAAAGCTAAGCTTCAATGGTTTTCTCTACTAAGAGATGCAAAGCAAAAGGTTTCTGGTTGGGGCCAGGTGAACCAGTGAACTGGTGATCTCAGGAGGTAATCAATGTGATTGATCATTTCATTCCTGCCTCCACGGTGTAAGGCTGTGAAAGCTGATCATAACCATTGATCAATCTGAACTCTCCTAGCAGCAGAGCTGGCCAACAGCCAGACAGACAGGTAAGAAAAAGAATCCGATACAAGCCCAAAGTCTTTGAATTTTATCTGTCAGGTACGTTTACTGCTCACTTAGCAGTGGCTCGGTATTTGAAACCACGATTAAAGATTTAACTGACTTTCATCTGCACCTGAACCACGCTTTAGTTAGCGAACCATCTGTCTCGGAGTTTGACTGCTACTGTCTTGTCTTGTGCTAAATGACAGGGGGCATCACTATATATATATTTTTTTGTAGCGTGACAAGAAGAGAAAAACAGAGCAGTTGAGACGCTGTTTACGCTCCGCTACACCTTCTCTATCGGTGTGTTTGTCCATCTGTCTTTCGGCCCAGCTGTCGGCGCTCGACGCATCATGTTTGACATTCATGTTTGTCTTTTTATACTCAACCTGCTGTTTTCTCTCCCTCTGTCTGTCTCCTACCGGTGCATTTGTTTTTATTTAAATCTGCCTTGTCTCTCCATCTTTCATCTCAGACTGAACTTCTGCTATTCCCTTTGCTGCCTCCGTCTAAAGGTGACTCTCTTCTTTCTTTCTTTCGCTTCCAGACTCCTGACCTTACATGCCCTGCTTGTTTAAGTGCAGATTTAAAAAGTAAAAAAAATAAGTTTTGCAGGATTTGCGGCTGGCATTTTAAGTATCAAGCGAGCGCCGACCGTTGCATCTTTGCCCTTCTGGCGAGAAAATCTCAGATGTGGGAGTTTCACTTATCATGCATGACACTCCACTTATCCGCCGCTCTGCTACCTGTGATGTCTTATATATCACTGCCGCATGCCCGCCATGACTTATTTATCACGTTACAGCTCACGGAGGTTATGTTTGCCGTTTTCTGAGACTATATATTTTCTTTCTCAGGGACAATAATGACAAGCTCTATTTATATTTTCTCCCCCTCTAAGCTTTATTTGCTCATGGTCAAAGCTGATTCATTTTATTTGCTTGTCTTGTTAAATGCACGTTGAAGGCAGGACTCAGTTCACTGCTGACAACACAATGCACTTTTATCTTGTATTATATAGGAGGAAAAAAAGTTTGTTTTGCTGAGAGAACAATAACTTTAATTTTCTTTTTAGTGTGCTACTGAATTAATCCCCATACATAAGATATTTGTGTCATATACGTATCGTCAGATTCCAGCCAATACACAGCTCTAGAATATCACCGGACTTATTTAGAGAGACAAAAGACAAACAAGGCTACTTGGTATTAAAAAGAAAGCAGTACAGGAGGAGGAGAAAAGTAGCGCCCTGTTCCGACTTTCTGGTATCAGGCGGTTTATTTAGTGCTCAAATAACCAGCGCAGATCATTTAGCCTGTAGCACAGAGGTGAGAGGGTTATTTGAGGAAATTGGGCAAGAACAAATTGGAGCGTCTCCAAAGAACACAAGAAAGAAAGAAAGAGGTGAAAGAGATGAAGAGGAAGACAGCGAGAGGAAGCACATTATAGGAGTCATTAAGACTTGTCTTACTAAACAGGGATAAGTACTTACATAACTAGTATAGAACATTCCATTCTGCATCAGGACGCAACAAGGAGAAAAAGACAAAAGAAGACGGACGGAGGGAAAGATGGAGATGAGATGGAGAGGGAAGGAAAGAGAGAAAGTGATGGGAGAAAGTGACAACATGAGGGTGGAAGAGAGAATCCAAGAAAATGAGGAGATGATGAAAGAGGGAAGCAAAAAAAAGGTGAGGAAGAAAAGGGTACAAAGAAAATAAATAGGGAGATGTGACAGAGGAAGTGAGGATGAGAGAAGAACAAAATGAAAGAGGAGGACGAATGAGAAGTGTTTAAGAGGGAAACATGGGGAGGAAAAGTAATTCAGAAGAGCATGGAAGGACAAAAAAAAGAAAAGAAAGGTTAGAACCGCAACGTCAGGAAAGGGTTAAAAAGAAGTACGAGGGGTCAAAATGTGGCCGTGCAGATGTCAAAGGCGGCGTGGCGAAAACAGGACGAGCAGATGACAGCGCAAAAAAACAGACGCGATAAAACGAGCGAAGAGGGGAAGGAAGACGAGTGGATGACGGTGCAGAAAGGAAGAAATGCATGAAGAGGACGAGGATACGGGACAGGAAGGAGAGATGAGGAGGCAGAGCGACAGCGGGGGTGAAGAGAGAAGAGAGAGGGAAAAGGACCAGAGAGAGAGAGAGCGAAAAAGAACAAAATAGATATTGTGGGAGGTGGGGGGGGAAAGGGAGAAAGAGAGGAAGCGGAGGGTTAGTGACAGTTTGTCGTCGTCAGCCAGAAACTGCTGTCCAGAGATCAGGAGGACAATCAGGAGATGCCAAGATCAGCACACACACACAAACACACACACACACACACACACACACACACAGAGCATGCACAGGCAACTATATGAATCCAATACGCTTACAAACACCAACACTTCCATCTATATAAAACAGTCACATGCACACAGACAAGCAATCAGAGCGTGCATCAGTTTTAGATCTGGTATTTTATTAGCGAGGTGTCTGCAAGTTTCATTCAGATAAACGTAACGTACGTTTTTTTTAAGATCCAAACTAAATACTTAAACTAATAGAAACAGCCCAACACTGATTTTTTTTTGCAGTTAAAGGAATAGTTTTGGGACATGTGATTACTGTAGAGTGTTAGATGAGAAGATCGATGCCACTCTCATGTCTGGTAGGCAGATTTTGTTAGCATTTGACAGATCCAACCTAGTAACAAGCTAGATTTCACATTTGAAGAACCTGAATCTAGCCCAGGAAACACTTTTTTAAGACATTTCCAGGACTTCCAGACACCTTTAAGGATAATTCTGCCCTGTTACAACTTATACAACTCTTATTTTCATAGTTTTTGGCCATCATTTCTGAGATCTTGGAAAGTCACACAGGCAAGAAACATATACATTCAGACAATCAGACTGATTGTAAAACAAAAAAACAGATAACCCAGATTATCTGTGTTTTTTTGGAGGGGAAAACTGAAAGTGAGTGCACCAAAAATGTTGGGTAATAATACCTGATTAGGAATGATGGCCTAAGCTATGAAAATAATAAACTGAAATCATCCTTTTAAGATTCTTTTTGCAGGACTTTCAGACACCTTGATGGATCCTTGTAGGGGCAAACTGCACCACATGGGTCACGCAGGTCTTTTTGTATTTGCTGTGTCTGCATGTTCAGTGTGTTCATGTTTCTGCCTCCTTACCACGTGTTGTACAGGCATGGGCTGTGGGGCCATGGGCGCCGGGCCCCA